>BPLR01007580.1:0-100960 GCA_021605095.1 Caerostris extrusa
TTCGGTGTAATTCGTTGCAATTTTTTTTGATTAATTCAATAAATGATTAATAATTTTACTTTATTGATTTGTAGTTTTTATTGCTTAAAATATTAGTTAATTTATGAATTATTGCGATAGCAGTTTTTATATAAAATATATATATATTTTGACTGAGCTTTGTAAAATACTTACTGGTTTTAATTATTTTCGATCTTTTGAACAGTCTAAAATTTTTATAAAAGATGTTCTAAATATTTTATAATAAATTAAATTTATTTAATTAATTTTCTTTTCAAAAATATGATAATAATATTGATGTATATAATAGGTTTTGTGTGCTGATAAAAATTTGTTACTATATTCATCCTTTTTCTCAGTAAGTATCCTTCTAACGGCTTGAAAAGCTCAGTGGGGGCAAACTTTCATTAAAATTTTTTTCTATAAAAGATTCTCCAATAATTGTTCTGGTAGTTTTTGTAATCCCTGCCAATAATCGTGGCAGGTTCATCTACTTTCTGTCATCCATTGGCAATTCCTATTTAATTGTATTTGAAGATTTAATAATAATTAAATGTAATTCATTAATTTTTTATTTATTGAATAATATTTTCTTTATATAATTCATTATTGAACTTTTATTTCATCTGAGTTTTCCAAAAAATTTTTTCAATAACCCAAAATATTTTGATATTCTATTGGGGATGTTTATTTCAATTCAATTTTTATCTACTATTTATATTTTTTAAATGTTTTTTATATATTTTATTATAGATAACTGAATGATGTATAATTTATATTGCTTATGGAATATTAATGATGATTAACATAAATGAATTAACATTAAGATAACATAATAATTAGCATAAATCTGTATATTTATAACAGTGCTTATTTTTTTAAATTATTGTCTTGAAATGTATGTTAAATATTCTTTTTTAGATTATGAATATATTTTGATCACTGTTGAAAAATTCATTGCATTTGAAGATACTTCAACAAAAGACAGTTTTATTTGCAAAATACATATATAATTTATTTAAAGGGAAAAAAATCTGTAATAATATAATATACATAGTGATGGTTAATAAAATGCTATAAAAATATATGTTTTCATTGTAGGTTAGCCACAAAAGTCTAATAAGAAACATACCTTAGTTCAGTTTATTCACAGAATCATTATGTTTGCAGTTCCAAGTGTAAACAATTATGTTGATTAAAGTTTTCATTTGTTTTTTCATAAAGATGTGAAAATTATTAATAATATATCAATAAATGTTATTGTAATAAAATATTTTTTATTTAAGTTAGTGGATTTATACATCTGTAACATATTCTTCTCTCATTTCTCATGTTTGTGACTTTCAGAAAAGGAAAAGAGAAAAAGCATTTCTTCATATAACATCAAAATTATTTTATTGAATAAAATAAATTAACACATATGTCATAATAAATGCTATTAGTAATCATTATCAACATTTGAAAAAAAAAAATATGAGTTAATTCAATGCTAATAATTTAAATATAAATTAAATTTGAGTTCTTAATGCATTCAAACTTCAACTTAATCGTTTTAAAGTCAATTATTATAGGCAGATATCTTTGGAAGGAAAAAAAAAAAAGATGTGTTATGTCCTTAGCAGAAAAAAGTTTTGCATATTTTAAAGTAAAAATACAAACAGTTTATGGAAAAAATTAAGATTGTAAAAGAATATCTATAAAAATTAATGATGATTTTTTGAGTTAAAGGTTGAAATTTTTCCTTAAAGGTTTAAAGTATTACAAAAAGTGTATTTTTACATAAAAATTATTAGTTTTTCTAAATAGAAATATGGATTTCAAATTTTAATATTAACATTTTAGTTTTATCATCTTTTTTTTTTTTTAATTTCTTTGCATATTTTACAAGAAAAACATCAAATTAGATGTTATATTCAATTTAATTTTTATTACAATTTTTCCTTAAAATTTAAAACATAAAAAAAAATGAAAAATTGCTTGCAGGTATTTTTAAAAGCATGCACTCATATAAGCAAATTAAGTTAAAAGTATTTCATTTTTGTATCTAAAAAACCCCTCAAAATATCAAATTCATTTTAATATGAAACTATGTTAGTGAACAATTTTTAAAGTTATTACATTAATATGATCTAAATTCTTTTTACCTCATATTTACTTATTAAATTTTTTTTTTTTTTTTTTTTTTAAATAGCACAAAAAGTAGGTTAAATGTGAAAGAAAAATTACTAAGTTTTTTATTAAATGCACACACATGTACCTAAAAATCACATAACTAGAAAAATTTGGCAAAAAAAATTTGTTAGAAACCTTGTGACTTCTATAAATATTCAAGTCAAGTGAAAAATAATTTGCAACTTAGAATTTAGATTCTTACGTTTTCGATAATAATAATGTAGAATGTTTAGCTAAAAGTTATGGTGGTTGTGTAAATTTAAAATGCATTTGCACACTACCAAAATCTTCATATCTGAATGTGATTAAAACCTGGATCTGTTGAAAAAATCAGTTTAATAACAAAATACCAGGTGTAAAGAAACTTAAAAATATAATTAAAGTAATGGGGAAACATATGTAGTGAAACAACATAAATTGTTGTCAACTACCATTTGAAAGACATTTTAAAACTATTATAATTTAATTCATGTTTTTCTTTTCTTTTTTTTATTAACATATTGTAGTAGATGTATACACAGAAATTAGTAATTTTGACTCAAACATTGTGCTAAAAAAACTTTATTGATTAAAAAGTCTAATTAGTATTATACCAGCTTATTTCTTAATACATATTTCATCATTCCTTTAAATATTATTAAAAAAGGGAAAGAAATGTGACACAGTGAGTTTGAATATTATCACACAGGAAAAAAGCTGCATCAGTGCACTTGGCATCCAGAAGTAGGCGAACATTTGCAAAAATGTTAAATTATCTAGTCACTACCTCTGTATGCTTGCATTTCAAGATTTCCTTATATGATCCTAGTCGGGGCCTGATGGCCGAGTGGCTGGGTGCTCGGTACCGCAGGTTTCGGGTTCAAATCCCGGAAGTGCCATGGATGTTTGTAGTGGTTCGGAATTCACTTTAACTCGTAGGTCCTGGTCTCATATGACCGTAGAGCGTCACACAGCCCAATCAGACTTCTTCTCACCCACATCATTCCCAAATTGTAAACTGCTACTCCTTTTTTACAGTTTCCATATTTTTTTCTAGCGTTCGACATACGGATATAAAAACCTTCAACAACAAGCTGTTGTTAATATTAAACACATTTATTTCAATATTTTAAGAAAAACTTTGCTGCGGAATAATGTTCCCATGAGTGTACCTACAATGTTATCAAATGTGTAGTACAATTGGTTTCATACTATCATTACTTGCAATTGAAAACATTTTCATATCTTGTATGGATAATGATAATAAATGGTCTTTTGGAAAATAAGATTAAGCGAAAATAGAAACTAGGACTCTTCGAAATGATATACACTATTTTCTGAAAGTGTTAAACTCTGATCTCGCTAATGAAGCAGAAAATTTTTAAAAAATAATTTTTCATTTAGGCGATACAACTACAACTAGGGAACCAAACGATAAGGCGTTGAATCATAGGAAGCCATTATCCGACTTGGCGTTGTTGTCGGATGTCAAATCTACGTGATTTCCAACTAGATCAGCCCTATCTGATGTATTTTTGGAATATTCTTTTGTTCATCACGCAGACCCTGTAAATGTTTGACAAGAAGAAAGCAATCAGTAGAAATTTTTGCCTTGTGTGACTGTAAATTATCCTGTCGAAATGTAATTCCTGAAAGAAAATGCAACGTAAGGAGGAATAAAGTTAGCAGGGGCTCCGTGACTAGGGGGAGGGTCCCAGATGACAACTGAAAGATCCCATTATCAAATGAAATGGTTCCCCAAACCATAACTTCAGATTTTCACTGTTATTTGTGTCCTCATTAAATGTCGGATCATTGATAATGTAACAGATGCTATAACACACATACTGAAAACTCTCCCTGTTAAGAGCTACCTTCTTAAAGCTATATGTTGGCATTGTTTAACCATTCCTTTTAAAAATATTACATGTTTTCTTTTAAATGGTAACATATGCTTCTTATTGTGTACGAACTCGTAAGAGAGCACTCACGGCCGAATCATTTGAAGCTGTAAAGCTCTGTTCTATAACAGTCTTTGATTCTTTGCGTTATAGATGTCTGGTTAGTTGATCGTTGGTGCGGTACAGACCACTCTCCATTGATTCATTGCTGCTTTTGACAAATAGTAGACCAACCATTAGGCGATTATTGGGCCATATGAAAGGTTTACTAGAATTGAAATGCCCTGATGGGACTGCTATGAAAATAAACAGAATCATCTGAAAATACAAAGTGTTTTTTAAGGGGTTTTTACTTGAGGGGCAGATCTAGAAATTAAGTAAATGTTCAGAGATTGAAGAAACTCAAATTTCTTGAATAATGTCGAGAATAACTACTAATCTGCTCAACCAACTCTTAAAGAGTCAGTTACGACTGTAGAACTTGCAGATCCTAGCCCTTGAAACCATTCATATTCCGCCACCCTGAATCTGAATGGTTACATATTTATGCAGATGCCTCCTTTTGATTGATTCCCAAATATCGGATCGGGAATATATTCTTCCCATTTTTCTTTCTATGCTAATAGCTATGTGTGTGGATGGGCAGCAACTTATCCCCAAACACAGCAAGGTGGTTTTGATGTCGGACTCAGGGGCTGCAATTCCGGCTATCGGGTCATATAAAGTACACCCTCCTCGAATATCTTAGAATGTCGAGGTCTTTTGAAAAAGATTGAAGGTAGAGGACGACACATCGCCCTTCAGTGGATCCCTGGACATTTTAGGTAATGATGAGGCAAATTTGCTGGCTAAGAAGGGCATACTGGATAGTCCAATGCCAAATACTTGCAACTCTTTTTCATTCTATGAATCTTTTATATCAAAAATCAAATAAGACTTATTTCAGAAGAACTTCGTGAAATTTAGACTTGCTGTAGGCCATCTGCAACGCATTGGCATTTTGATAATCAAATTGCCCGCTCTGTGGGAAAGGCAAGATCATGGGCAGGCAGCATATAGCAGGATGCCCTTCTTTGCATGGGGACTCCGAGATGAAAAGATATTGGAGTCTAGAACTTTGCTGATGAGACATTGGCTTTTTCTTATGTTTCACCTTTTATTTATTTTTAGTATTTTTTTTTTTTTTTGGTACCACTTTAACTGAATTTTTGAAACTTTATCTGGTATTTTTACTAACATTAATTAAGCAGTTAACTATAATTATACGCATATTTATGAATTAAGACGAGGAGGTTTAAGGGGTATTTCCCCTGTTAGTTCTCTGTAATCGGTACGCCAGTTGCCAGTCAAGACAACCCCTTTTTTTCCCTATCAAATTTCGTTTTCCCCCTAAATTTTTTTTTTCTACTTAAATGCAACAGGCTGTTGCTGAGGGTCACAACATTTTTCCCCAGGATGTGGCTGAGCGATTACTTTCCTTTGTGTGCTACTACTTATTATATATACTTCTATTTATTTTTATTTTCAGCATATATAACTAAGGAATGGATAATAACCAAGAAATAATAAAAGTATAAAAATTTAATTTTCATAAATTAACATAAATTAAAAACATCCACGAATTTGTTCAGGCTAAAAAAAATATAAATAAAAAAAAAATACTTAAAAAAAAAATGAAATTTCGTTTCAGAACTAAAAAATAATACTAATAGAATAAAAGTTTAAAAACAATAGGTAAAATAAAAGAAATAAATAAATAAAAAAAAATTAACCTTTAAAAGAAAAAATTGGTACAGTTAGGACGAGATGCAGATGCCGTTATTATGATGCATATAAAAAATTTCTTTAATAAAGAAATCAGTTTCTCAGAGTCGTAATTTTTTGTTATTCCTCAGATTTTCTTTCCTTTCTATCTTTTTTCTACAAAAATTGAAAATTAAACTAAGTTCCTATCTATCGTTAAGAAGTCCCTCAGACCAATGTGCAGTTAGTTTGAGTATTATAATTAAATTCAATATCTTGCTCTTCAGCCACACAAATAAATTAAGATGAATTGTAAGCAAAATAAGTGATACTTGTACCGTATAACAACCTGATTGTCTCTTCACAGAAGGAAAGCTTCTTAAAGAAAAAAAACATCAACGCAACTAAAATGTACTAACGCAACGTTCTAACTTTACTAATGTAAAGTAATTTATTAATTTAGCATTATGCCCTAATTATTTAAATTTTTAATCAAAATATAGACGTACAAATTTTCTAAAAGATTAAAACAAAGGAACAAATGCTCCTGTTTTTTATTTTTTAAACACTTCATTTAAATTAAAAAAGGGGGGAAAACTATTGTAAGTGTTCGTTTAGAATATTTATGAATATAATTAATAGATGGCGCTACCAGTGAACATATGAAAGGGATGAATTTTTTTCAGAGTAGGGAGCTGTGAAGGAGCCTAGTTTTAGAATTACTCATAAATAACATTTTTTTTTTTTTTTACTTTGTGTTTAATCTCTTTTATTTTTCTGAATTTGCACTGCGTACTTCTATGTGGGAACTACATAAAGATTAATTAATATTAAAAATAAATTATATTTAAAAAAATATATGTTAATAAAGTCGAGAGACCATAAGATAATATATATATTTAAATGAAGTTTATGCCAACTTTTTCGAATTAGTGATTTTATAGAGATAACTAGATCTAAGACTAGAAATAAATTCTGTGTTTTAATACAGTGGGAAATATATTTTTGTACTTCAAAAGTGTAAAAGAGCATATATTTGTAAATTTTTAAAATTAAAGAATTTAAAAGTATAAAAATTATTTTTTTATTTTAAATACAAGAGTTTTTAAATCTTTACAATTGAATGAAAAAACTAGTTTATCTTAAAAAGAACTTTTAAAATTGTAAATAAACTAGCATCCAATTATAGAAACTGATTGCTGAAAAATGATTTGAAACTTTGCATTTTTAACATAAAATGTTTTCTAACATTAAAAATTATAAATTTCAATTATTTTTAGATTTAAAATAAAGTAGCTATCTAGTGGTGAACGAGTAGAGAGTATGAAGAGATGTGTAGTATTTTAAGTGAAATAAAAGTATAGATTAGTTATTTGTGAGAAGTTTGTTTAATCCAATGCAACAACAACAATAATAAAAAGTAAAAATAAAAAAAATCCCCTAAGTAAAACAAATTGAAAAATATAATTGAAATATCTATCAATAAATATTAAAAACATGTTATTTTAATAAAATTTAAAATGTTAATATAAATTTTTTTTTTTAAATCTTCAACATCTAAAATTCAAATTTTTAAAACAGAAATCAAATTAAGCAGTCATTAAATCAAATGCTAGGTAATTTAAATTCAAGATCTGTTAATGTGACTTTTAAAATATGCTTTATAATTATTTATATATAACATGGCGGTTTGCAATAAGTAACTAATGAGGATATAATTTATAACATTTAAAAAAATGTAAAACTTTAAAATTGCCCAAAAAAAGAACCCTTTATTTCAGAACCCCAGCACTTCCTTTTATGAATTTCTTTTATGTGGAAAATGGTATTATCATTTTTTTAGTAAATAAGTACTAAATTAAATATGATAATCCTTTGATTAGAAGAATAGAAAAATGTTTGCTAAAATTAAATTAATTAAAACTTAAATTAAAATATTACATTAAATTAAAACTTAATTTCTAGCTTCTAATTTAAAATATTTATTTCCAATGAAGATTTCTGGGAATAGTTAAAAAGTTGACTATAATTCAAGTTGTATGTTAAAGTTTCATAATGTTCTTAAACAGAATTAAATAAAAAAATTTTCATTTGTAATATAAATTCTGATGAGGAAAGTATATTGGCATGCTAGATTATTGAATTGATTAACTTGTGTAGATTTTTTTAATAATGAATGTATTATAATTCTAAAATCATATTTATTCATTAATAAGATTTTATTCCATTTTGGATATTGTAACATGTTATTGGAAAATGTTAAAGAAATGTGGACTGAAGTTCCCATAATAGGCAAGGATAAATAGAGAATCAAACCTGTTAATAAGGATTGATACATCTTTAAAATGTTTTTAAGTGACTCTTTGATTATGGTTTTAAAGAATCCACTTCCAATTAAAAGAACATGAACATAAATTTAATTTTCATTTTTCTGTTCAGCTACAAAAAATTACCTTTTTCATATTTGTTTAACAAAGAATTTTATTACATTTGTTATTTGAATTAAATTGAGATGTACTGTTAAATATATTTTCAGATCCATCCAATCATTTGTGGCTGTATCATCCACAATCACTGGTTTTTCTTTTTAACACTCCAACAAGCAAGAATTCTTGAGTAAGAGTAGAAGTCTTTTAAAGATGTTTTGGACATTAATGTAACATTTAAAAGTTTTCTACTTCACTCATAGAATTCTTCTATTGGTTAAATCTTGAAATTTTTCTACATCAATAATTGCTGTTGTGACAAACATGCATCACTAAGCTGTACTTTCACATGTCAAATATTCTTGTAACAGAACATTATTCTTTTTTTTGGTAAATTTTTCCATGGGGCAATTATCTTTACACTGCTACTATGATGATCCTAGTTTCTCCTTATTACTGAAAATTTTCTTTTTGTAATAATATTGCAATAGTCCCTTAAAGTTTAGAAATTTTCTGAACCATTTAAGGTTCTTATTTAATTTGTTTGTATACATAAATGAAAAAATGTTTTTCTATTATAAAGAGATATTCATTAAAAAAATAATGTTTTATTAAGAAAAATATACAAGAAATATAATTCTCTAATTTTTAATTTAATTTGGAATTAAGTTATGTTTTTACATAAGATGAAAACAAAACTATTATGCATAGGATGAAATATTTTAAGATTAATTAATTACAATAATTTAAGAATAAAAATAATAAATAAAAAGGAAAATAAATTTTTAACAGTTAAACTATTTTTAAATTAGATTTTGTTAAATTATTATCAATATTTTTATCATTCAAATGATTCGTAGAAGTTTAATTAAAAAAAAAATTAATTAGGAAACTATGGAGGTAATGCATAATGTTTCTAAAACACAGTAAATCTGAAACATATATCAGAAGCTCCATAAAATCATTTTGTATCTCAATATAAAATGTTATTTAATATTTGACATTTAGTTAGTACCACTTTTTAAAGTTATTAATTATATTGATAAGATATGAATATAACATTTTATTACTGTTCAACTGTTGACATCTTTAATAGAGTTTTTTTGATAGCATTATGGATAAAGTACATTATATTAAATGCATTTTTGTAAAAAGAAAAAAAAAAAAAAATGCCATGATAAATTGCCTGTTTGCCTTAAATTAAAATATGTAAATATGAATTACAATTTCAAAGGTAAAGAACAATAATAGCTGTTAAAGGACAATTAGTAGTTGCATAAGGAATATTACAATCAATAATGGTTGAAACCTTCGGTGGCTGTAACACATGATTGTGTAAATCTGAGCAAGGAATAATGAAGTCCTAATGGCTACTTCAATCGTTGTTCTAGATGTTCTGTGATGCCCAAATCTGATGATCTACCATGTTCAATAATTTAGAGATGGAAATGAAAAAACTTTCCAAAAAGATATTTGTATTTTTGCAACTGGAAAAAGTTATATTTTCTGAATGGGTAATCTCAAATTTTTGAAGCATTTCTTTTTATTTAATTTGTTCAGACAACTCATGTATTTAAATTCTGGCCTTTGATACTACAGGCTTCAGGTTCAAATCCAGGTGGTGGCATGGATGTTTGCGAGTAGTTCAGAATCCACGTTAAGCTGTAGGCCCCTGTCTAATTAGCCTAAAGTGTGCACAAAATGACCGTAAACAAATCAAACCAAATGATGTATTTAAACTATTTTAACCCAGTTTGAATTTTTCCTGTTGTTTTTAAGTTTATTAAGCATATAATAACAGCATTATTAATAGTATTTTACTTGTTTAAAAAAAATTGCATTCCTGAGCTTATTATTTGTTTAACAAGATGCCAACTATGCAATAAAAATGTGTTAAAACTACTACTAATTCACCACAAAAATTTAATTATTTGCAAACTTGGGATAAATAAATTGTGAAATAATCAGATTATTTATTCATGTGCTTCATTTTATTTTTTGTAGAAGAGTGCTTAAATAATTTAATGTTGTGGATATGATTTGTAATCAGAATGTATCATATTCAAATACAAATGTTACTTGATTTCCATCCACATGAAAAACATAACATTAAAAGAAATAAAGCACACACCTTTCCAATTTTTTTTTTTTTTTTTACATAGACAATATATTAGTCCTTGGTAATTACTTTGAAGTATAAATTCTTAAAACCAAATTGAAATATAAAAAATAACTTGGCTGATACTATAATACAGCCATGTTTAATGTAAGAAAGTTTAATTTTTATGTTTGGTTTTATAATATTGACTAAACTAGAAAATAAATGTATATCTATATATATTATAAGAAAATTCAGCAGAAAAAAATAATTTTGGCATGATCATTATAAGAGTAATTATATATTAAGAGTATAATCATTATAAGTGAGTAATTCAATTCTGTTGAATTTTAATTTTATCCTCTCGTAGCCACATCGGATAATTAAGCTGTTTATTTTTATAAATACTTTTTTTTTTGGCGACACTTCTGTTTATGATGTGATAATTTCAAATTCGAACTCATTTTTGTTAGTTATTGATAATTTAGGTTATGGAAAGATCAAAATAGATTAAATGCTTAATCTACTATGGTTTTACACACAAACTTTATACATATGAAATATTTTTATTAATAAAAACACTTTATTTTAAAAAAATTATTTTGGATTTTTTTTTAACTAAAAATACTAATATAGTTTAGTTTTAATCTTTGTAAACAAGAAGTGCATAAAAGTAAATGTTTTGAATTGATTTATACATACAAATTTAATTTAATTCAAATGAAATTTGAGATTATTTTTTGTTAATGGAGAAAAAGGAACATTTAAAATTATCTTTATAATGACAGTGAAGAAAAGAATTATTAATGAAAAATAGAAAATGTAGTAATTTTACAATTTAACATTAGAAAGGAATAAGCAAATCATTTTATTTCAAGTTTGATCACGAAATGGCAATTTTCATTGCATACAAGCTATTAATAAAAATGCGTTTCATCGTTGATTTACACATTATATTTTCAATATTATTGTCTTAAAAATAACAGCTTTATATTCCAGTCCTACAATTTAAAACTCTGTTTCCATTTTGTAAACTAATTTTAAGAATAGGTGGTCATAATTTAAAATTTATGTTCAAAATTGTTTCATCACGATAGTTAAGAAATAAAATTGATTGAACATAATTTTTCTTTATTTATATTATTATTTGCAATATATAACTACAAATAAAATTTTTGAAGAATTTTCATAGTATTACAGAAAATAATAAATTAAAAATAACACTATTTTATTTAACATTAACTAGCTTTTCAAATATATATATATATCTTTTTAACATCTGCCTCATTTTAAAACATACATGTTTATTTTCAGCAATCATTAAAACTCTCAAATATCCTAGCGAAACCTTAAAACTTCCAAGATAGAAATTGAGAGAAGATATAATGAAGTGAAATTTTAAGCTCATCCTGTGACATCCAGATACTTTAATTTCTCAAGCAAATTATGTTCACAATATGTACAAAATTTAGATTTTTGTTGTTTACCAAAAACAAATGATTTTTTTGTTTCAAAATCTCAATACAAATTTTTATGCTATCCTAGCTAATTTTTTTCTTCAAAAGATTCATTGTTAATTCATTACATTTTTCATCATCCCTTCTCAGTCGAGAGAACATCCAAAATTCTTTCTTCCAATCACGATTTTGAAGAAAATTTTTTACATGATCATTTGAAATAATACTTAATTTTATGCATGGCATATACAAATAGTTTGTTCAAAGATACACAGACCTGTATGTGTTATTTTTGTTTATAATCATATTTTCAATTTTTATATAATTAAAGTTTCATTAACATTTTCTAGTTATAATAATTTTATCATTAAATACAATTTTATTTTGTTACTACCATTAAAATTGAAATATTCATGAGAAAAAAAAAATTCTGTTGGAGAACATAGAATATTATGTATAACTACATTTTTTTTTTGTGCAATAAATTCACTCCTAAAAATTATGCATAAAAATTAATTATTATTATTTTTTTTTTAAGATAGAGCTAAAGCCAGAAAATATAAGTTAATGAACTATCAATTTCTGAAAATAAAAAGCCTTTATTTTGTAAGATTATAAAAATGTATTAATTAAAAACAAGAATGCTACTTCACAAATATTCCTTGAATTACTGATTTTTTTCAAACTTAGTTCCATTGCATCAAAATGAATAAAAAATAGTGTCAAAGAAATTCTTTTTCATAACCCAATTCATGTAAACGAAGAAGTATATTAGATTTACATATTTGTAATAAATGTGAATCTAGAAAATAAATTAATTACAAACCTGTGCAAGTACAAAAATTTATTTACAATATCAGCATTTGGTAATGAATTTTGACCAGCAGAACACAATAGAATCATTATGTATAACAATCATGAACTGCAATAGCACCTGCTATACATCTTAGCATTGGATTTATTTGATGTGTGCCATTCTATATTGCTTCTATGTGTCACAGATATCTCGTTATCTGGTGTAGCCTTATATGGCTGAAATAAGTTTGTTGTGGGATAATTTAACATACATTTTAATAAATAATAATTTTAATGTCTTGGTAAATATAAATTTTAAAGGTGGGTCTTCTATATCAAATGCAAAATAACAAATAAAATACTAAACAAAATTTATATATAGTTTGATTACCGAATGTGTCGAAAGATAAAATCAATTTTAAGTACCAGACATGTACGATAAATGACAAATCTATGAACAAGTGCATCATAGAAATAGTAAAACCTGATTAATAATGAACATTTTTTCAATACTGTTGATTGCATGCAATTTATTATGTCCACATACATGTGGCTTGATCACTTTCAATCTCAAGAAAAGGCAATCTGAAATAATTTTATCTTCGTCAAACTCGAATACATGCTCATATAACAGCTATTTTTTGCTCTTGTGGTCATAATTGTTTCCTAAGCAGAAAAAAACAAAAAGAAAACCTTCTAAAAACTTAAAACCAATCCTGTGTTCTTTTTTCTACTGTTAACAAATAAAATTTACGTATAGATTCACTACCAAATGTGTGGAAAAGTAAGCATTCATTTTATATGAAATGGACGAATCAAATACTTATTAGAGATGCTAGAAAGATATGCATGGTACAAAGCATTATAAAAACCTTTTTAATAAGTATTGTGTAATTCTTTTTTCATCTAATTCTTCTTTTGATATTATGTAATTTAAAATACACCGGTTTATAAGTTTTAATGAAGCACATCAAGTTCCTCATTTGTAATAATTTAAAAACTAAAATTAAGAACACATATGAAAAAAAATTCATGAGATTTTATTTGAATATTACACACACTAGATAAAGAAATTCCAGTTAGCTTGCTAATACTTTTTATGGTTGAATGAAAGAATAGTTACCCTTCTGATATGTACTTCTTCATCATTCTAAATTAAATATTTTCAATAACTCCAAAATGATTTGTTTTTAGCAGTTCCTAATATTTCATCCATTTTAAAAACAATATATTTATAAATTCCAGAAGATAATATAGGCAGACATAAATAAAAACCTCAAAATTTAAACTAAATTACATAGAATAAAAACTGCATGAAAAATAGTCCTGAAAATAACTCCCTTCTTCCTTATTATGCCACTCTGTTTGAAACCATTTGACTTGCCTGCTTGCCATGTTTTTACACAATCAGTAGTCAAACTATAATTTGCAAACACATTCAAAATTTAAAATATGATCGATAAAAACAAATTAATGATTAATATACAGTGCTAATTAAAATATTAATGATTTCAGAGAATAAGTATTCATGTCTAATACTGGATATTACTACATTAACTATATTTGAATTTTTGTTTTTAAAACATTAACAGCACACATTAAAACTTAAAAATTATCATATATTTTAAAAATATAATAATTAATAAAATAAATTTAAAAAAGTCTTATATTAGTGACAATGTATATATTAATATTGGCATGACATTGATACATATATATATGTAAAGTAAAACACTGTGCTAATATTAATACAATAATATAGATTCTAAAATGTAAAGTTAATTTAAAAGAACAAAATACAAATGTTTTAGAAATAAAACTCTTCAAACATAAATAAAAAGAATGTGAATATTTTATTTATTAAATATAGAGAGAAAAATGTTTTTCATTTGTGCACAATAAGATGATCATTTAAGCATAATATTTATTTTTAAAAGTTAAATTTTTAATAAACTTTATATAGATTCATATAATACACATACATATATTTTTTAACATTCATTTTGAATTTCCTATATTAACCTAATCAGGTAATATTGCTTCACTTTCTGATTCAGAAAATGATTCTTCATTACAGGATAAATCTTGGTTCATATTGTCTAAACTCTCCTCAGCATTAATATCACGCTGTTCTTCATCAGTATTATTAATTTCATTCTGTTCTTCATCAGTATTATTAATTTCAGTCTCTTCTTCATCAGTATTATTAATTTCAGTCTCTTCTTCATCAGTATTATTAATTTCAGTCTGTTCTTCATCAGTATTATTAATTTCAGTCTGTTCTTCATCAGTATTATTAATTTCAGTCTGTTCTTCATCAGTATGAAATTTTAAAGTGTGATTATCTCGGTTCCATTTATTTTTAAAAGTTTTCCAACATTTGTCACATTGATATGGCTTTTCCCCAGTGTGAACTACTGCGTGTTTTTTCAGCTTACCTGGTCCACTGAAGTATCTATCACATACATCACAGAAATGAGATTTATGATTGGGATGTGCTGTTTCATAATGCTTTCTAAGATCTTTATGTTCTGTAAAGTTTTTCTTGCATTTCTTACAAAGAGGAGTTTTATTTCCACCATGTTTACGATAATTATGCAAATCAAGCCCTTTCTTATTTTTGAAGACTTGACAGCATTCTGAACATATTAAAGGTTTGCTTTCAACATGGGAAAGCATATGAGTATCCAGAGACTTTTTACGACAGAAACTTTTATCACACTGTTCACATGAATATGGTTTAGTATTAAAATGTGTTAAAGTATGACGCATTAGTGCTGATTTAAAACTAAAAGATTTCTGACATTCTTTACATGTATGTGGTTTCAGACCAGTATGTGTGGTAAGATGTGTTTGAAGATGTGAATTCTGACCAAATCTTTTATTACATATTTCACATACATAAGGTTTTTCCCCTGTATGAGCAAGATAATGAAGACTTAGACTACGTTTGTAACCAAAATGTTTCCCACAAACATCACATGCATATGGTTTTTCATTTGAATGAGTTCGATAGTGAGCCTTTAAATCAAATTTTCTGAGAAATCGTTTTCGGCATACATCACACTCATGTGGCTTTTCCCCAGCATGGCTTGAATAATGCTGATCGAGACTATGCTTATGGCGAAATTCTTTACCACAAAGCTCACATTTATAATTGCGTTCATCAGTATGAGTAACACAATGTAGTAATAAGTTATGTTTATCACGGAAACTTTTTTTACATATCTCACACACATGCGGACTTTTACCTGAATGAACAAACTTATGCCTTGTTAATGATCTTTTCAGTAAAAATCTTTTATCACATAAATCGCAATCATATTTTATTACATTGCTATGAGTTAGAAGATGAGAAATAAGATTACTCTTGCGAGTAAATATTTTGCTACACACTTTGCAGACATGTTCTTTACTTTTATTTTTTTGGATGGTTAAAAACCTTTGTGAAATTTGAGCACCGTTTACATGGTTTTCAGTATCTTTCGAAGTAATGTCATCAGGATCATGCACATTGGCATTAAGCTCCTCGGCAAGGGCTTCGGATTCTGAAATATGAGTTTCTTCAATTTCTGAATCATTTAGTTGTTTCTCGTTTTCATCAGTATGACCAGTTTCTCTGGTATCTTCATCACATTCCAGCATTGTATCATTGATGGCACACACACGAATGCACAAATAATATTTTAGAACAAAAACATTTGACACTTTGTCAAACTAACGCTATTCCAAGCTTGATTGCCGATGAAAATGTTTTTGACACGTACTTATTGATCGATTTAATTTAGAAAATATTTATAATTAATTACAAACAAAATAACATAAGAAAAATAGCATTATAACTGGAATATTTTATTAATTAATTAACGTTTTAATTAATTGAAATTAAGGAAATTTAATGAAAAATTCATTTTTCAATTAATTTTTTTAGAATTAATTTTTCTTTTTAAGAAGTATTTATATATACATTTGCTTTCATTGGATTCGCAGTTTTTTAAATAATTAATACAGCTGATTTAATCCATTTTTCTTATAGAAGTATTACTGAGCAAAGCATTGTGGGATACTCTCATCAGCAAAGTGAGAAGCTATAGGTAGTCATTAGTACAACAATCATAAAACTTTATAAATGAGTAAAATGTCAATTTTTTAACCAAATATTTATCAGTATCTAACTTTATTCATCTTTAATTGGAAGACATCCCTTCTTTAGACTCAAGTTGTGAACTATTTAAAGATTACTGAGATGAATATTGAACTAATGTATATATAAGCACCATCACTTAATTTAGAGGTTTAAATGTTTTTTATTCTAATCTGGGACCTAAATAAGAAGAAAGATTTCATTGTACATCCCAATTATTTTTAGTCATTATATAATATAGTAGAGTTGGTGTTATATTCTGTTTATTTTAAGTGGGCACTATAAGAGTCGCCAAGATTTTCAATTTATTATTAAAATATTGTGCATTTAATCTTCTAAATAATTACAAGTTGTTGCTTTAACTGATAAATGTTTTAGAATATAATGGCGGTCTACATAATGCTTCAAATAATAAAGATTGTTATTTTAGAGAAATTCTGCGGATAAAGGAAAAGTTGCACATTTATAGTCACTTCCACATTAGCGCACAAAAGTTTTGAATGGTGCATACCAACAGGTTTGCTGGGATTTGGATTCAAATTGAAACGTATGCTGTTTCGTTTGTCAGTTTTGTCGGGAGAAGGATCGGCCTCATGTCAGCTTTTAGTCAATTGGATTAAGTCATGCCGAAAGGCTGTCGTAGAGTAATAATAAAATTTAGTTTGCATCGTGATTCAAATTTGAAATCAGCATGTCAATCACAAAATGAAAGGACAGTTCAGCCAACTTCTTGGTTCTTCTCTCATTGAATTATATGGCAATCAACACTTTTTCCTGCGGTGTACTTCAAAAAGGACTTTGTGCATACTCGTGTTGAGAAATTTGTGCAATAAGGTCATTATTTTTGACAGATACGTAGATCATGTTGACTGTTTTAAGGAATGTATTCTTTCCTTAAAACTGTCAATGTAAGATGTTTTAAAAGTTGTACACTTAGTCACAAAAGTAAGTATGCAACTCATAGCTTAAGTGAAAAAGCTCTAGTTCTCAAATAAATATAAGAAAAATATCATTTTGGTGAGTGTTGTTTATAGCTTCTGATTCAAGTCATAAAGTAATGAAAAATAAACCAAATCATTATATTTTAAAAAACTTTAAGAGTAATTTTGTTAACTACCAGTAGAAATTTAAATCACAAAAGTATATATGCACTCTGAATTTTTGACTTTTAAATAGGCTGAATGAAACTTCTCGAGTGATTAGTATTTCAGTGATAAGTTTAGAAGCTTGTAAGTTTGAGCTTTAAGTACATCAACAATTCACCAATGGCTCCACGTGGAAAATAATTATCAAAAGATCTAAAGGATGCAATAATAAAGCTCTGTAAGGAAAGCAAGTCCCAAAGACAAATCGCTAAAATCATAGGCAAAAGTCCTGCAACAGTGCAAAAATCATAGAAAAATTCCAGGCTGAGGGAAATACTCTAAACAAGCCAAGAAAGGACGACCGCCCCTTTTGACGGATCGAGAAAGGCGAATTATTGTTGGAAATATGAAAAAAATCCGACGATTAGCGCACCAAAATTGACAACTGATATGAAAAATAATTTTGCGAAGTCATGCAATCCTGAAACAATTCGCCGTGTGTTACGGAAGGCAGGATACCATGGTCGAAATATGCGAAGAAAACCATTTATTAGCAAAGTGAATCGCAAAAAGAGAATAGATTTTGCAAAAGAAAATGTAAAGCAGGACACAAATTTTTGGAATTCCGTGATTTTTGGATGAAAGTAAATTCAACATCCACGGGTCAGATGGATACCAAAAAGTTTGGAGGAAAGCAAATGCAGCTCTAGAACGAAAGAACATGAGAGGAACTGTAAAACACGGTGGGGGTTCGATTATGGTTTGGGGTTGCATGGCAGCAACTGAAGTAGGAAATTTAGTTATAATCGACGGAATAATGAATCAATATAGCAATTTGAATATTTTAAAGAATAATCTAAGCCAAAGTACTTCTAAATTGGAACTCGATGGATCCTTCACTTTCCAACAAGATAATGATCCCAAACATACTGCTCGGGTTGTTCGGGAATGGCTGCTATATCACGTGCGAAAACAACTAAAAACCCCACCGCAGTCACCTGATCTTAATCCCATTGTATACTTGTGGGATTATCTCGATCGCCAAATTAGAAAGCAAGAGATCAAAACTAAGAATGATCTAAAAAAAAGCCCTTTTGGGGAGTGGCAGAAAATACCATCTTTGGTCACTCAAAATTTAGTAAAATCAGTGCCATCTAGATTGAGAGCTGTTATAAAGGCCAAAGGCTATCCAACAAATTACTAATTTTTTTGAAAAATTGTAAAATTTGCAATATTAATGTCTTTGTTTTTGTTTGCATACTTACTTTTATGATGTAAATTACATCCTATTTTAAGTTAAGCTCATCTTGCTAATTAAATATTTGTATTTTTTAATTACTTTTCATTTTGTTATTAAGCTCTATTTTGTTGTAATCGAAATAAATCGTTAATTTGAAAACTCTGCTATTGTAGGTCTGTTTTTTTTTATAGGACATCATCACATACACTCTGCATACTTACTTTTGTGACTAAGTGTATGCACTTCAGATTTATACTAACGTCTGTATCATAATGTAGCATGTTAGAATGATATTTTTTATTTTGGTGAACAGCTTTAATACTCATCTATTGAAATTTTTTTTAAACAATTTGCAATGGTAACATGGAAATAAAAAGAATCCTATTAAACAACAATTATTTATAAACCTAAAAAAAACTCTTTAAAACTTTGCGATTGTGCAATGTTTGATGCCTCTCACTTTCGCACCAAATTAGCCATTGAAAGGCTAATGATAATGATCTAAGGCTAAAGGCCTAGATCGATCTAATGCCAAGAATCTAATACAAGGCCAAGAAGAATTATCTAAGGCCAAGGGCCGATGATCGTCGCAGAATGCGACTCCCCTCGTTATTCTAATTACTGGCGAAATTTGGCGGGAGCCATAAAAATTGTTAGTCGTAAAAAAAAAAAAAAAAAATACCCAATAAATAACATCATAGATTAATATAAACTGTCTTGGTAAATCTTTCAATTTGTGTAAGTGTTAGGATTTTTTTCTGGTAATATTTTCCATTTCTATAGTTTTTAGTTTCGTATTCGTTTTAGGTTAAATCACCTATAAATTAACATAATTTTTTTTTCTTCGTGCACTACTTGAATTTCTTATAAGTTGTTAGTTTTTATTTGCTATTGAATGTAGTCCAGGAAGGTTCTACATTTTGAGTAAGAGGTTCTGTAGAGTTAAGAAAGCGGATATTGCTATACACTCCCATTAAATGGAGTACAGGATCTATAGTTTAAGCCTCATCGTGGTTTTCAAATAGATCTACATTAACGCCTTTAGTTAATAGAATGCATCATGCTTTGATTCATTTCAAGGTTTTATAGTGGGCAGCTATCCTAGAAACTGAAGAAAGCAAGCGCGATCTAATTTATGCGGGGAAGTGGCATTGATTTCCAAAATTCCACTGTATTGATTTTATCAAGTGTTTAAATTATGTAATAAGTTGATGGGGTTACTGGGGTTCCTCTTGTAAGTTTTTAATTTAAAAATTAACAAAATTGTCTAAACTGGATTTTTAAGCATCAGCATTTGCAGTCGCAGAACTAGCAATTAATCGGAAAAGAAATACGAGCAACAAGTGAGTATTCTTTACCTACACCCACGCTGAAATTGCGAGGAACGGAAATGGGCTAAAGGTTTTGGTTTGTCGCTCTACGGTCATTTTGTGCACACTTTGGACTAATTAGATCGGGGCCTACAGTTTAAATGGGATTCCGAACCACTAGCAAAACCCATGCCACCGCCTGGATTCGAACCTGAAGCCTGTGGTACCAAATGCCAGAGCCCTATCCAATTGGCCATCAGGCCGGTGTGGTGTAAAGGAATCGGAGGACTTAAAAACGCAAAAGAGTGAAGGGACAGAGAGGGACTTGACGAAAATCGGGAGGAGGGAAAATCGCCAAAAATAATGGAGGCCTCAGAAACATGCTCTTTGGCTTTGGTTGTTATATTTAGATCTCGCAGAGAGTTTTTCAAAGCAACCCTTGATCACACCCGTGATACATCTGGATTCGAGACATGACAGCTGGAGTAGAGAGAGTGCCACCATATTCTAGATTGACTCTCCCCTCTCACAAGAAGCCTTTCTCTACCCGATGATAGATTTAGTCTAACTTATGCTTAGTTTTTGGTTTGGTTTGGTTTGTCGCTCTACGGTCATCTTGTGCTCACGAGGGCTAAACAGACCGGGACCTACAGTTTAACGTGGATTCCGAACCACTCACAATCATTCATGCCACCGCCAGGATTCGAACCTGAAGCCTGGGATACCAAAGACCAGAGCGCTAGCCACCAGGCTCTCATTTAGTTTTGAGTTATTAAGATTCAAATTTCAAATCAAATGGAAATTTAATACTACAATCCTGAATCGGAAACCCATGCTGATTTACATCAAAAATTTGTTTTTGTTAAGTAATGTTTTTGGTTTGGTTCCCCAAGAGAATTACTAGAAACTAAAAGAATATCCAATGAGAGGGAAGGGTGCGTGGGAGAAGCTAGTGATCACCAATGATTAATCACTAACTAGGTTTACATCTACTACTGTTTTTTTTTTTTTTTTCCTTCCCTTTTAATATTCTTTTTATGTAACCCTAATCAATATACCATGCATTCCGGGTAGTTGTGATAACCACTGTATTAAACGGTTGTTTTTTATATTAAAATCACATTAATCTCTATTTGTTTTAAGCAGCTCATTTCGAATTTTACGACAAAAATAGTTAAATGATCATAAATTGTTTTTATCAGTGATACAAGTGGATTGTTTAAGATACTTTTTTTTTTTTTTTCATTTGACAATCTCGTCTAATCTTTTAGTCAAAACCAAATAATAAAATATATATATTTTTTTTAATCAGTCACTTGATAGTAGAAAACTAATAAAAATTCACCTACGCAAATGTATGCTCTATTTGCGAAACTAATCAAAATCTTTATATTTTATTTAAATTCCTTATTAGTGCGCAATTTTTAAAATTTGTTAATGTTGTCATGTTATTTAAAATTAATTTCCCATTTATTTATTTATTTTTAACTTTTTTGTCCCCTCAATGAGAATCGTGGGATTAATTTAAAGAATCATTGATTTAAAGATTTGTGTTTCGATTGCAGCTATTTATGAAAAATATCCATCTATAAGTCCTCTCTCTCTCTCTCTCTGTATATAATATTGTCGATAAATTTGCAAATGCTGAGCATAAATATAACGAAAGAGCATTCTGGCATTCTGCAAATTTCTCAAACTTCACGTCTCAGATGGAAAGTTTTAGGACAATTTTGATTATGAAATATATGTGATACTACTTATCACTAAAGCTTTATAGTCTAAAGTGAGAGAGAGAAAGAGTTCTCTTTATTGATTCTCAGGTTCATTCGAGCCATTTCGTTAAAAGGCATTCAATTGTAGCAATTGAGATTCATTATGAAATGATTTTTTGACTGACTTGAGGGCAGATCTGGAAATTGACGAGGGGTATATTCAGAGGTTTTAAAACCCCGAAATCCCTTGAATCATATCGAGATAACAACTAATCTGAATCTTGTTCAACTAACTCTTAAGAATTTAAGTTACCACGGGAGAGCTTGAAGATCTTAGTCCATGAGACCATCCATACCCGATGTCCCAAACCTGAAAGGTTACATATTATACAGAGGGCTCCTTGACTGAACATTCACCAAATATCGAAGAAGGAATATATTCTTCCATTTTTTTCTCTTTATTTTCCTGTAGGAAAACAAAAAATCGCCTTCGATGGAGTAGTAATGGCTATCTGCGGGGCTCTGCAGCGACTTATTCCTAGACATGGGGATAAGTTGGCCTTGCATGGGAACTCCAAGGTGAAAAAGCATTGGATTGCTAGAACTTTGCTGATGAGGCATTGACTTTTTCTCTTATTGTTTTTCTTTTCCTTGAGTGTTTTACACCGTTTTGAACTTGTAAGAGTTTGTCGAGAATAAATATATAGAGAGAATAGTTTATACAGAATATATATATATATATTTATATATAAATATATATATAGAATTATTTCAAAAATTATTCCATTTATAATTTTTTAAAAATTTTTTTTTTATTTCTTCAAAATGGTTCAATTCTCATTTATGAAAAATACATGACGCCCCATGTTGTGTGGCCGAGTGGCTAGTGCTCTGGAACTCGGTACCACAGGTTTCGGGTTCGGGTCCCGGCGGTGCCATGAATGTTGGTAGTGGTTCGGAATCCACTTTAAACTGTAGGTCCCTGTCTGTTTAGCCTAAAATGTGCACAAGATTACCGTAGAGCGACAAACCAAACCAGCACAAGACTGGTACTCGAGAAATCGTCCTGGTGGAGTCTTGCTTTTTGGAGTACCATAGAAGCCAACAAACTTGCTTATCACCTTTTGTCAGTGAACACCTGAGGAGTCTCACCTATGAACAAGGGCAAAAGATTTTTGGGACCTGCACCAAGTGTATTACTGCTCAAGCATTGCTTGCTTATATTTTAAACTGTCTGGATTTACATTGGACAAAGCTTCTTCTGAACTTCTTCTATTCTTGGACTTTTAAAGGTTCAGGGATTTATAGATTTATCTAATAGCTAGTTCATATCGGGGATCAGAAACAACAACAAATAAATAAATAAAACAATATTTTTTGGAACATTTTTATTTATTATAAATCTAAAAATAAGCACATGAAACCTATAAAATGTAATAATTTTTTTAAATAATCACAAGTTTTTGAAGAATTTTAATTATCCAGTAACCAATAAATCAAGTTACTGGAGAAATGTTTAAATTCGAAAATAATTTCCGAATTGTTTGCAATAATTGTTACCGCATTCTTTTGCATAAAAGACTTTCATTTAATAAAATTTATGTTGTTGAGGATTAATCATTTTTAAAAGAAAATAAGAATGCTTATGTAATATGCAAATGCTATCAATATGCAGTATTTTTTTATTTTTTTATTTATATTTTTTTTATAATAGTAGAGGATTGTTGATATTATTCCTCTTCTGACAGTCAAATCTGAAAAGAAAATTAATCATTTAAAAAATTTCTGTCTTAAAAATTTATATTATTGATTAATATTCCGATCTAGAACAAACATTAAAAAAAAATTTGCTTTAAAAGTAATCATATGCAAGCCAATTAATAAAATGGACTACAAAATAAAAAACATATTTTAAATATTGATTGGAATTACCATCAATCGACAAATATGTTTAATAAAATTATTCAGCTAATTATGTAAATAACTATAAAACAGCAGCTAATTATTTATGAGACAACTATTTATTATTTGCATTTAAGTAAATATGAATATTTATACTTGACGAATAACAATAATTAATTACAATTAATTAAATATTAATTAATTACAATTAATATTTGTGAGACAACCATCTATTATTTGTCGGTACGTAAATATGAATATTTATAAACAAATAACACTTATACTTAATGAATATTAAATAACTTATTGTCACCTAGATCTCCTTAAAAATTGCATTCCAAATGAACAAAAAATTGTGTATTCGCATGAAATTAAATAGTACTAAAAATATGATAGAAATTACAAAAAAAAAAAAAAAAAAAATTTTAAAAAAAAATAGTTAACATATTTTTACAACAGAAAAAAAAAAAAAAAAAAAAATTCTGATTAAATATCAAAAATATTTTGAAAAGTAAAAAGAAAAAAAGAAAAAAAAAAAAAAAAAAAAAAAAAGAAAGGTTCTAAAAGGACAGTAAAGTCTCTTATTATATGAGCTGTGTATTTTTCAGCCCTTTCCATTTTGAGAATACACTGAAAAAGGAGCAATAAAATTCAAAATTTATGCATGTTATTTTGAAAACGTATGACCATGTGAACATTAGAATTCCATTCATTCTGTTTAACAAAGAACTGTACTTTCCAAAGCGGTCGTGACAAAATTACTTTATTTTCTTTCTTCTCTTTGTCCAATCCACAGCACCACTATTCAATTTCATCTACGTGCAAAAAAACACGTACAAATGTCAATTATTTATCAAACATCCCCCTTTCCTCGTAAAATCTCAAACAAAAAGCATAAGGTAAGTAATTTGTAGTGTAAGTAAAATAAATCAATTTACGTCTTGCAAATTGTAAAGGTTGGGTTCCACGGAATCGCTTCAATGGATCTCGGCGTGCCATAAAGTCGTAAAAAAAGGAAGGAGGAGATTTAATGTCGTTTTACGACCGGTTCTCTGAGTTGGTCGTTAAGGCTGGAATGTAGCAAAACCGGGAGGGTCGTCTGGACAGTTGACCTCGCATAAACACAGAATCTGCAACCCCATTGGCTGCTTCAACTGGGATCAATGCATTATGGAAACGTTGTATCCAACCATAAACTGTTTCAAGCAATCTGAATGGTAAGTCTACATGGTTTGTTGAGGCAATGCTCGCAAGTAAACCAATTAGATTAATAGCAATAATTGCATTTATTAATAATTAGATCAATCATATCTACAAATAATTAAATTTTATTAATACAACAATTAAATTAGTAAGAATAATTATCGTGTTGATCAGTAGATTTGGAGTAAATCTATAATGGTTTTGGTTTGTTGCTCTACGGTCATTTGTGGACACTTTAGACTAGTAGGCCTGACGTACAGTTTAACGTATATTCTGAACCACTCATAAACATCCATGCCAGCGCCAAGATTCGAATCAGAAGCCTGTGGTATACCAAAATGCTAAAGCGCTAGCCAATTGGCCATCAGGCCGCTTCTATAATAGAAGCAAAGTATTCAATCTTAAACTATTTCAGACCATATAAATGATGCATTCTGTTCATTAATTGTGATTATTCATATACGTATAGTATATGGATCAATTATATCAATAGCTATTAGCAGTGGAATCAATAATAATATTTTTTAAGAATAACATCTAACAAAAATAATATAGCATTCATTCATAAGTTTACTCCTTTTTCTAATTGGCACATTCAAAATGAATTGGAACATCTGTTCATTCTGTTCATTATTGATGTAATGAATATGAATCGGAACATCTGTTCATTATGGATGCATTCTGTTCATTAATTTTTGATTATTCATATACGTATAGTATATGGATCAATTATATCAACAACAATAAGTAATAGCTATTAGCAGTGGAATCAATAATTATATTTTTAAAAATAACATTTAACAAAAATAATTTACAATCATATAGCATCCATTCATAAAGTTTCAGACTTTTCTAATTGACGTATTCAATATGAATTGGAATGAATCGAATGAAATTTCAATATGAATATTTAATAAAAATTGTTCGATTTTATTCAGAATAAAATAGAAATGATATGAAATAAATGTCAAATTTTATAATTGAATTCAACTTCAGACTACAGTACATTTTCTGCAAAATTTTGAGGAGCCACTGCATTAAAAAAAAAAAAAAAAAAAAAAATTTCCTATAACAATTATTCTATAAAATGTAACAGGAAAAAAAAAAAAATCACGGTGAAAGATAAATTTATTATTAATTATTTTTTTCAATCATATTTCAACATAATTTAGACGGATCTATAGTTTTCGTTTTTTATTACACAGCAAGTAGTCGAAAATAATAATAATGAATAATAATATGAAAAATTTAAGTGGCAGATCCGAATCATTTGTTTTGACAAGTAAAATTAAACAAATTCAATTTTTGCATTATAAACAGTCAAGCAACTGAATTGTATTTAACTTTTATGTGCTACATTTTCCATTTTATTTATTTATTTATTTTTTTATTTATCTGTATAAAAAAAAATTCTATGTATATTTTTAAAATCTCAGTAATAAGAATAAATTCACATAAAAAAACACAAAAATAATGTTAACAAACAATAGAGGCTCTCATTATCATTAAATATCATTTGGTAGAAGAATACTCATAGTAAAATTACACAGGTGTACTGCCCGATCAAAAATTCTGCGAATGTGTAGAAAATATAACTGTTAGGCTTTCTTTTATCGAAATTAATGATAAAAAATCCGAAACATGTTGAAATAATGTCTTATTTGCAGAGGAAAGCATATTTAATATTTTTGATTTTATTAAACATAACAATGTGGAGGAAAAAAATGAGGGAGCTTAACTCCAAAAATTTACTTGGAACATTATAGCATGGCTGTGGAGGGTGCCTTTGTGTGGACATGTATATCAAAATCAGGATTAGGTAATTTGGCATTTATAGATGACATAATTATTCATGCAATTTACGTAAATATTTTAAAATCAATTTTTAATTTATCGGCCCAAAATTTAGGTATCGAGAAAATTTTTTTTTTTTTTTTTTTTTAAATTAAGCTAACTATCATATGCACTCGGTTTTCAATATTCGCCTTGGGTTTGGTTTATCGCTCTACCGTCATTTTTTGCACACTTTGGGCTAATTAGATCGGAACCTGCAGTTCACCATTCCGAACCACTCACAAACATCCATGCCACCGCCAGGATTCGAACCTGAAGCCTGTGGTACCAAAGAATATGTTCTCCTTTGGAATCCTCTATTATAATTGTCTTCAAGTACAGGAAGAGAAAAAAAAAACACATTTAAAAACACCTGAAATTAGAATACGATAACCTGACATAAAAGAAAACCGAGGTAAAATATAGTAATAATCGAATAATGAAGATAAATAGATGGAGAAATTTAAACAAAATGATATGTATATGCCCAGATATGCAAGATATTGCACTAAATATTAGTTAACCTAAATTAAAATATTTATTGATATATAAAGGTTTTTTAAGTGTACAAGGGATTTTTGTGGGGGGCAACATTTTTGTTATGATAGAATACGAATATTATATTTTGTTACTATAATATACGAATTTCAAGGAAATATTACTCTATTTAGTAAATAGAGCAACACTTTATTGAAATTCGTAAGCGTACGAACACTTTTGGGAGCCATTATGGCTTGAAATGGTGGTTATTCACTTTACAAGTGTTCATCATACTTCGGGATCCCAATGCGATTTCATCATTATGTTTACATCATTCAATGAATTTGGAATTATGTTTTTGTTTATATAAAGATAAATTTTGCTGCGAGACCTTCTTAGAAATTTTAGAATTCATTTTAATTTTTGTAGTAAACTTTTATTATTGTTTGATCAATCAGAACAAACGTTTATCCAATTCTGAGCGATGATCCTTGCAAACAAAAGAGATGAATATTTTCTGAAAAACTATGCTAATTCAATTAGTAAAATTATAATGTCGAGATATTTGATTTCGACTAAATTTAAATAATAATAATTATTATTCTCTAACTGGTTAAAAAGTGTACACCAATAATAATTAATAAACCAGTCAATAATGATACTCACCTGAAAGCTTATTTATGAGTAAAAAACTGATTAACTGATCTAGTTTATTATACTTTTCTTTTTATTTCTCTGTTGTTGCTTTAATTAAAAGAATATCTGAGGGCTATTTTTATCACTATTCGCATGCGTTAAATAAACGAACAAAAAAAAAATCTAATTTTTAGTCAAAAATAATTTTACAAAATTTATATTTTTATTTTAATAATTGACATTTGAATGTATTTCATTGAAAAAGTGAATTTTTGTGTTGGTAACTATGATATTAAAGTATAAATGAGAAATAAATGATTTTAAAAAATTTAAAAGTATTTATGTTATTTATTTACTGCATTTAACATGTTTTCTCCGAAAGGATACCCTCTGCAAGTAATAAGAAAGTTATTTTTTTAGTATTCTACATATTTTCACATTTTATTTATATTTATGAATTTTGGAGAAAAGCATTCAAAATGTACTTGATAAATTAGACAAAGATTTTCCAATGCCCTCGTAATCAACAGAGTTGAATTAGAAAGATAAATGAATATACATAAAAAAGAAATAAGTAAGGAAAAAAAAGAAGAAAAAAAAAAGTTACGTTTTTCATTATTGGGACATTTTTTGTTTTTTGTTTTGTTTCTTATTAATTTTTTTATTTAATTCATGGCGATTAATTCATTCAATTAAAACAATCCACTAAAATTGTTTTTATTTCCTTATAATAAATTGTTAGTTCTTTACTTAGGATTGTCTCATACTTCCTTATTTTAAATGTTTATTTACTTCACTTAAGATAAAACATTATTGATGGAAGTTCTTATCTCATAATTCGTAATAAATAAGAAAACATTGAATGAAATATTTTTATCATATTGAATTGTTGCTTTAAATCAAATATTTAAAAATTTAAGCTTTTTTTTTTTATCAAACTATAATTAGATTATACATCATGTTTTAAGAGTTCAAAAAATTTGAAAATCTTTTTTAAAAAAGAATATCCATCATAATTATTTTTTAAAAAGTTAACATATGATGAGTGGATCGCTTGAAAAGGAACGGCAACTTATTTATTCTGATTAAAATATCCGAAAAATCTGAAATTGTATGTAATGAAAAGGTTTCATTTTATTAATAATTTGATTTGATTAATTAGAAAATAATTTTGATTATTACTAAAAGTGATTTGTAAATTAAATCTATTCATTTTAATTTTAAAGTCAAATTTTAACGCATATAATTTTATCTGAAATAAATTGCAGTTTTGCAAACAGGGTAAAGGAATGTAAATGCAGATAAAAAGCTTCAATAATTAATATAAAAGACATTTACAATAAGAAAGTATGATACAATTCTAAGTAAAAAGTAATAATTTATTATAATGAAATAAAAACAATTTTTAGTGAGTAGTCGCCATGCTTTAAAGAACAAAAATTAATAAGAAACAAACCAACAACAAAAAAAATTTCCCAATAATGAAAACTTAAATTAGTTTTTCTTCGTTCATATTTATTTCAAATGTTTTTCAACAAGAAAAAAAAAAAAATAATGATAAATAATAACAATAATAAACACAATTTTTGTATCAACGATAATTATTTTTCTTTATGGTTGATTTTTCATAATTATTTATTGAAGATATTTAAAACTTCAAATAAATTCAAAAATGTTTTTAAAAGAATTTAGGAATTTTTAAGGGTTTTTAAAAAAATTCGTAGCGAAAATCGCTATTCTAATTGATTATTTGAAGAATATCAATTTTCTCCTAAAGAAAAAAGTATTCCAAGTATTTCAATATATGCACTTTTTAAAAAGATATTTCTTTAATATTTTCATTTGCAGTTTTATTTTTAAAAGAACATTAATTATACTATATACAATAGAATCATAGGTAGTATGTAAAAAATAGTTTTGAAAATTATGCATATCGTTCTATTGGAAAGCACGATAAAAGTATGGAGGATGGAAGATCATGAAAATACTCGTACATCAATTGAAGTAATACTTTTAGCGAAAACTTTATTACGCTGTAAAGAAATAATTATTAATATTGAGTTGGTGAAATAATATTTTGTCTGCTCTAACTTGAATATGACGGAAAAATTGTTTTTATTTATCAAAATATGTAAACATAAGAAGAAGAATAAAAATATAATAAATAAAATAAAAAGTTTTAATAGTTATAAGAATTTATTGTGTACTTTATTAATTGAGTAGTTATTGTTGTTTTTGTATCATATTAATTATTTAAAAAAAAAAAACCGGAATAAATATTTAAACGAATTTTTTCTTCTTTTTTGAAAATTTGCACTTTAAAAATAGAAATTGGTAGTTTTGCATTTTTATAATTTTTACGATAGGAATTTAAAATTCCAGCTTTCAAAATTAGACCAGATATAAAAGAAATATTTTAAAATTCTATTACAGCATTCTTTGTTTTATTGAACAGCGATGGACTAGTGTCAGGGCCGGATTTTCCTATAGGCTAACTAGGCTTCAGCCTAGGGCCTCAAGATCAAGAGGGACCAACAATTAATAGAATAGAAAATATGATAATTTTATTGCGTATTTTATTTTCGTATTCCAAGATTAATAATATAAAACACTAAAAATTTTAACTTTTAGAATCCTTGGAGAGAAAATGTCACATCTTTCTACAAAAAAAAATTCCCAATATATAACTACATAGAAAATAATTTTAAAAACATAATAAAATAACCAAAAACGTCAAGCTCAGATATCTAAAAAAACCGTTAAATTCATATAAAAAAAAATTTAAATAAATTTTCCAAGAATTTATTACAAATTATAATTTACTGTTTTATTGGTTTTAATAATTCAATAAAAATGTGTGTTTTTTATCATCATAATTTAAATATGCTCTCAAAAATTTAGTTGAAAGTTGGAAACAATGTTAATAATAAAACATATGGCTATAATAAACAATATTTAAACATTATCTATTCTGAACTATACTATTCCTTAGTAATAATTATTTCATACATTAAAAAAAGCCTAAACACTTGAGGATATTTCCTTTTTTTTTTCTTCTTTTATTTCTGTGCATTGTATAAAAATAAAAATATTTCCCTTAATAATTATTTATATCTCATGTACTTTTATGTTAATTATTATATCTCATGTACTTTTATCTCATGTAATTTATTTTTGACTAATTACATTGTCCTTTTGATTAATAATTTTTCATTATTCCCTCTAAAAATCTATGGGAAATCCTTTAGAATATAAAATAATTTACTTAAAAAATTTGTATTTATCATGAAATAAAGATTATAATAACATTTTTAGATAATATTTCAAAATTTCATGTTATATCCATACAAAAATCACATAGGAATCTTTACGATTTTTTACAAGAGAATCGTAAAGATTCCTATGTAAAGATGAACGATTCCTATTCCTTTGAAAGGTGAAAGAATCTATGATTCTTTCAAAGCAAAAATAATTTAAAAGGATTTTCGATAAAAAAGACAATAAATACACATTATAGCAAATTATTGGAATTCTATCAGTTTTTTTACTATAACATTTATTTTCTTTTCTATGAATTATCTAAATAACCTTTAGGAATCAAATCTGAGTTTAGAAATTTAAAATTATTTTCAAGATGAGAACACATTTCCTCAGATAATTTAGCTTTATTTATACAAATAGAAAAAATGAAAGCTAAATGTTGTCGTAAAATTCAATTTAATTATATATATATATATATGGAAACATTTTTAAGAAAATATTAATTTGAAAAAAATCAGAATTTTAAGTGTTGACTATGTATTTCTAATGAATTACTAAAAATATAATTTCCGATTCTTTATACAAATCAGTAGCACTATTATTCAATTCTTTATGCCAATCATGATAAATTCTCTATTTTTTATAAAAATAATTAAAACTTTTTTTTTTTCTTCATTAAAATCTAATAAAACGGTGGCTAGAAATATAACTAATTGTAAGAAATAATCTGAATTCTTAAAAATAAGCACTATTTAACCACCAGTCTTTTGTTTGAAAATAAAAAGATTTATGCTTCCAAGTTTATATTATATGTGAATTATTTCATTGTACATAAAGCATAAAATACTTTATTTCTAGTCTTTTATAATAATCATCAGAACATTTTCCTTTTCTGCGCTTCTTTATTCATATAAAATGATGATGTGAATCAGGATGATATATATATTTTTTTTCCCAATGCAGCTGGCAAACAGACATGGATGTCTTAGATGCCTTAAGGTAAACGCTGCACAGACGTTACTCACTTTGCATTGCTCAGAGGGCGCTTTGTAACTTTTGAAGATAAGCCACGGACGCGGGGTAACAATGCCCCCGCAACGCTCTACGATCATATTAGACCGAGACCTACGGTTTAAAGTGGATTCCAAACCACTACACACATCCATGGCACCGCCGAGACTCGAACCCGAAACCTGTGGTATCGAGCGCCAGAACGCTAGCCACTCGGCCGTTCAGGCCCTATCAGGATGATATAAAACATGATAAATTGACTGAATGAATGTCTATGTAAAACATGATGAATTCTCAAAAGAAAAAAAAAAGTTGCAACAACTTATCATCGTTCTTCTTTTCGATGATAATAAAATTATATTTCAAGTTAGTATTGGTAAGATTTTTTTCATTTGTAACAAAACACACACATTTGAGATAAAACAAAAAAATGAAATCTTTGATATCCATATAAAAGTAAATTTAAATTGTGTTTGAAATTTCAAGTCGAAGTATTATTTTTTAGCTTAGTAAATACAATAACCATTTAACATCAGCAAAGCAATTTTACACAATATATTGAAGGGAAAAAAAGTAGTTAATATCTAACCACTATCTTTTGAAATAATAAGATTAATTTTCCCTGTCAGTGGTGATATACGTAAAAGGTATCTTTATCACGGCACATAGTATAAATCATTCCTAAATACTTACTCTAAATCTTAATATTTCATTCTTACTCTAAATCCTGTGGTCAAATGAGTCTTCACTTTTGCCAAGTTGTCATACAGCATTCCATGAAACTATTTAATCCTTCTTGATTCTTGTATTAAACGCTTATACTAATGAATCTCTCCATCTTGAAAAAAAACCCCTACCAGATATGAAAACTATTATCCACATGAAAGTAAGATTAAATAATGTTTGAAAAGTGATTACATCTTAAATTTAATTTATCAACACATTAATCATATAATAAATAAGGCTTGTGATAGGTATCCAATATGAATCTGAAAGTACCATCTTAGTAAAATTCAACAAGCATCACGTTTACTCTAAATCTTTGTATTTCATGCTTACTTTAAATCCTGCCACCAGATGAGAATTCACTTTTGACAGACAACCATACAGCGTTCCATAAAACTGTTTAATCTTTCTCTCTCTTGATTCTGGGGTTAAATGCTTATACTAGTAAATTTCTCTATCTTGAAAAGGAAACATCACATATATTAAAACTATTATCCACATGAAAGTAAGATTAAATTAGAATTTAAAAGTAATTCTATTTTAAAAATTTATCAACACATTAATCATATAACATAAATTTTTGTTTGTAATAGATATCAGACGGAGAACTGTCGTATCTTCTTAGTAAAATTCAACAAGCCTCATGCTTACTCTAAATTCTGTAGTCAAATGAATCTTTCACTTTTGACAGACTGTCATATACAGCGTTCCATAAAACTGTTTAATCTTTCTCTCTTGATTCTTAGGTTATACTAATAAATTACTCCATCTTGAAAAAAAAAAAAAAAAAGAATCACAGATATAATTAGCAAGATTAAATTATGATCGAAAAATAATTTCCGTTTAAATTTAATTTGTCAACACATTAATCTTATAATATAAATAGAGTTTGCGATAGGTATCCAATGTGAATCCATAAGTACCATCTTCTTTGTAAAATTCAACAAGCATCATGCTTACTCTAAATCCGTGGTCAAATGAGTCTTTCACTTTGGACAGATCGTCACACAGAGTTCTTTCTCTCTTGATTCTTGGGTTGAAAGCTTATATAAGTAAATTCCTCCATCTTTGAACAAAATGAATCACAGAAATGAAAAGTTATTATCCACATGAAATTAAGATTAAAATATGAATGAAAAGAATTCCATTTTCAATTTAATTTTGCGATAGGTATTTGATGTGAATCCGCAAGCACCATCTTAGTAAAATTCAACATGCAACATGCTCTCTCTAAATCTTTCACAAATGAGTCCAAAATGAGTCAAATGAATCTTTCACTTTTGATAAATTGTCATACAGTGTTCCATAAACTGTTTAATCTTTCTCTCTTGACTTTTAGGTTAAACGCTTACTCTAAATCCCTGTGGTCAAATGAGTCTTTCACTTTTGATAGACTATTATATAGCGTTCCATAATATGTTTAGTCTTTCTTGATTCTTGGGTTAAATGCTTTTATCTTGAAAAAAAAGTATGACAGATATGAAAACCAGAATCCACATGGAAGATTAAATTACGATTGAAAAGCAATTCCATTTTGAACATAATTTTTCAACACATTAATAACATAAATAATGTTTGCGACAGGTATCCGATGCGAATCCGCAAGCACCATCTACTTAGTAAAATTCAACAAGCATCGTGCTTACTCTAAATTCTTCACAAATGAGTCTTGAGGCAAATGCGTCTTCACTTTTGACAGACTGTCATACAGCATTCTATAAAAACTGTTTAAACTGTCTCTCTCGATTCTTGGGTTAACGCTTACACTAGTAAATTCCTCCATCTTGAAAAAAAAAAATCATCACAGATATGAAAAGTGTTATCCACATTAAAGTAAGTAACTTATGAATGAAAAAGTATTTAACACATTAATCATATAACATAAATAGTGTTTGAGATAGGTATCCAATGTGGAAACGTAAGAACCATTTTCTTAGTAAAATTCAACAAGCATCATGCTTCCTCTAAATCTCGTGATCAAATGAGTCTTCACTTTTGACAGACTGTCATACAGCGAGCGTTCCATAAAACTGTTTAATCTTTCTCTCTTAAGTAATTATTAGGCACATTTCGTTTGAGTAGTCGTGTTTATGACTTTGCAGGATGGCCCATCAAAATCCAAGACCCCTCTCTATCCTATAACAACCATTTTAAAGATCCATCAAAAATGGGCAATGAGTCGGGAAAAATGAACGTTTCCACAAGTGGTATGGAAAATATAAATGAATATATAAAAATAATAAATTATTTATCTTATCAATCCTTTTAATAAGCATGCGAGCAATGCAAAATCTAATGATTTTAACAATTTGAAAAATCCATCAAAAGGAGGAGAATTGGATGTTTCTGCATGTTATAAGAAAAATAGTAATGAGTAAAAAAATTTTTTTCTTTCTAATGCAGCTGGCAAACACAGACGTCTTGGATGCCTTAAGGCAAGTGCTGTACAGACGTACTCACTTTGCATTACCCAGGGGCGCGTGTAACTTGAAGATAAGCGACGGACGCGGGTAACAATGCCCCCGCAAAAGCTCTACGATCTATTAGACCGGGACCTACGGCGTAAAGTGGATTCGAACCACTACAAACAACCATGGCACCGCCGGGGACTCGAACCCGAAACCTGTGGTACCGAGCGCCAGAGCGCTAGCCACTCGGCCGTTCAGGCCCAAATAAGTAAAAATAGTAATAGTAACTCTATCAATATATATATATATATAATCAATTGGTATTGACAATATGAAATGTTTCTTTATTATGAAAGCCTTAAGATAAAAAATTTAAAAAATGTATTCACATCAAACAAAGAGAATTATTATTTTAGTTTAAGTTAAAAAAAAAAAACGTATATAGCCTCGTAAATGTACTTTATTAGGCGTCATTTCTTAGAAGTATTTTCATATGAATCTTACAATTAGTAAACCTTTTACAAGTACTTCATTTACCGTAAAACTATAGGAAAAAATATAAATTTTTAAAATTTATTAGATTATTTATTGCAAGCAATTATTTTAAACATTTTAAAAATAAATCTTACATGACGTAAAATCTAAATATTTTAAAATACACCAAAAGAGAAAATGAATCAAAAGCATGCGTTTTGGTGAAAAACATGAGAGGCTTCATACTTACATTGACTTTTTTTTAAAAAATAAAATAAAATTAATTTTTAAGATTTATCAAAAGTGAATTGTAAGAAATATTTATGCCTATAAAACATATGGAAAATGTATTATATTTTTTTTATTAGAAACGTTTTTAGATAAAAAATTATGGAAAATAAAGTCAGACTAGATGAAAAATTTATCATACATAGTAAAATTTATCATACAATGAGTTGGAAAATCATACACATGTACAATTAATGAGCAAAATGTGAAATGCTTCTTTATTATAAAGTTATGCAGAAAATCTAGCTATTTAAATTTTTTAATAATTATAAACTATTTAAAAACTTATTAAAATATCCAAAAAACTATTAAAACTAATAAAAATAATTTAAAAACTCTTAACTATTTAAACCATTTAACTAATTAATCTATTTTTAATTATTTAAAAATATGTTTAAATGGCAATAAATTGAAGAAATGCATATCCACCGTACGTTCATTATTCATCTATTCCTAAATCCTGATAATTTTTTTCTGATAGTTATCATGATAATCGTATCGCTTCTGATTGTTATCCAATTGATAAATAACTAAATTGATATAGTTAGTTATCAATTGGTATTGAAAATAGGAAATGTTTTCTTATTATAAAAGCCTTAAGATAAAAAAAAATAAAAATAATGTAATCAGATCTTGCACAGATGATTATTATAATTATTATTTTAGTTTAAATAAAAAACTTATATTGCCACTTTAGGTGAGCTTATTGGGGGTATATTTTAGAAATATCGTCATATGAATCATTTACAAATAGTAAACTTTTCTCAAATAATTTATTTATCGTAAAACTATATGAAAAAAATATTTTTTAAAATTTATTACTTTGCTTATTGCAAATAACTAATAATAACACTAGACTTTAAATAATTTAGAACAATAAATGATGCTTATATGGTTCAATGAAGTTATCTAATTGATTTTCATATTAATAAGGCATTTGATAGGAATAGATTACTACTATATATTGTAGTAGAACGTTAATAATAGAGAAAAAATGCTTAGATTTAATTTCATGCATTAATTGATAATTTATTTTTATAAAATTTTAAACTTTTAGTGATGGTTATATACTGTTTAACAGATTCAGAAAAGAAATTGATTTAAACATGAAGTAATATGATGATATCTAAAATGGACTGTAAACTTATTTGAATTGATCGTTAATGAATCAGCCAATTTTCAATTTATGAATATAACACATCACTCAATAAGTCTCCGGCCTAGCTAAAAAAAAAAATTTTTTTTAGAAATTCCACTTTATTTGTCAACATACGCTCTTTCAAGAGTGATACATTTATTCCAACTTTCCTCTAATTTTTCGATGCTTTTTTTTTTGTACAGCGAATTGTCTTTGCTCTTAAAACAGGCCTCAGTTTCGGCAATCACTTCTTCATTTGAGCCAAATTTCTTTCCCTGAGTATGGTTTTGACGTCTGTAAAAAGCCAATAGTCGCTGGGTGCCACATCTGGAGAGCACGGTGGGTGGGGAAGCAATTCGAAGCGTAATTCATTTAATTTCAGTATCGTTTTCATCGACTTGTAACACCGGGCATTGTTAATTTGTCACCGGTTTGTCTTGGTGAAAAACCAATTTTTTCTTAATTTACTGCATTCAATCGATTCAATAATGATATGCCATATTCACTATTGATAGTTTTATCTTTCTCAAAATAGTCGGTGAACAAAATATCATGCTGTCTCAAAATACGGATGCCATAACCTTGCCTGCCGATTTTTGAGTTTTTGGTCATTTGGACGGTTTTCACCGGCTACTGTCCACTCAGCTGACAATCATTTTGATTTAGGTGTGTAGTAGTGGATCTATGTCACATATCGACGAAAGAAATCCTTTTATCTCGCTTGAACAGCTTCAAACAGCGCTCTGAATCGTCGACGAGTTATTCGTTTCTGTCCGAGCAAACGTGGCACCCACTTGAAAGCAACTTAAGAATGTTCAAATTTTTATATAAAATTGTAAGCACATTACCTTCTGATATCTTTAGGGTTAGCTATCTCATGCAACTCCACTTTAAGGTCTTCAAAACTATTTTGAGGACTTTTTTTGTTTTATTTGTTTTTGTTTTCAGGAACAACTGCAGATTTTGGGCGACCAGAGCGTTCAGCATCTTAACTTTGTACAACAGCCTTTAAATTCAGTATACCAGTCAATAATAGTTGATTCCTCTGGTGTCGCTTATAAAGCCATTATTTGGCTTCAACAGTATTATTTTTCCCCATCAAAAAACAATGTTTAATCAATACATGAAATTCTTTTTTATCCATTGTTTTGAAAATTACAAAATTGGGATCACTAAAAACCAATGTAATCTGTAAACTAATTATCAGAATGTCATAAAATTTTGACATGGGTCTGTCAACAGAGTTGCCATATATGTGTCAGACCGGAGATTTATTCAATGATGTGCTATTTAAAAATATCATACTAAATATTTATTCTTGTCTTAAACTATTATATTAATCCTTTTCATACAGTACATGTTCTCATTTTAAATATTTTTTATCATTTGAGTAAGATAAATATTATGAATTTTATCTGGAAAGATCAATAAAATGTTTAACTCAAATGTAGTATCGACATTATTTAATATTTATACTTTCTTACAATGTACACAAATAATAAATAAAATAGGAATAATAACAAAATATAAGCCATAACTTCTTCATTGGAATATAAAAATTTAATGATTAATTATTGAAACTTGAAAATTGTTAAAAAAACTGTTTTATATAATTTCGAATCTACAGTTTCAAAATCGAATAAAAAATATGAAAACTACATTTAATTATTATTAATTGAATTTTAGAAAATTATTCTTTAGAAAATTAATAATATTTTTCCATTTAAAATGAAAATCAAGTCAAATACTTGTTATTGATTATAATTTAACTGTGAGATATAATAATATTTTTTATCTTGTTTTAACTCATTGCATTTTTTGTGATTAAAATTCAGTGACACAAAATCAGAAAAAGAGAAAAGAAACTCTGTATTTTCAGGATTTACTTAATAACACAAACCAAATTATTATTAGACAGTCGAAAAGTCCTGTCGCTCTTCCAAATGCAAGACGCAGTATCAACATGATAAAAAGGACCCGCTAGACCCGCTGACTATATAAAAGGCCGCTGTGAGTTATAGTTAAGTGTGATGGAAAGGAGACGAACTTAGCAAAATTAGACAAAATGAGAAAAATAAGCAAATGCAAATCACATCGATGTGTGCTAGTGCATGACAAAGTCCTGGATGAAAGTTAAATATATAATCAAAAACACTTTGTTGAAATCCAAATTAATTATGAACTATGATGTTGATCAAGAGTTTCATCTTTTAAAAACAAATGTGAAAAACTACAAATCGTTGGAAAAAAACGTCGTATCTTTTATTTTCTTTTAAATACATTTACATACAATTGTAGCATCAGAAACCACTCTTTAAAAATGAAAAACATTTCGTTATTTTAGGAGTATAAAACCAAAACTTGATCTTTTATATAGTGTGCCAAACAACAGGAGAGAATCTCTCTCGGTTTCAAAGCCTGCTACATATTATGAGAATTTATTTCTTTTTTTCTGACAAAAAAATTATGGGCTTATTCGTTTCTGTGGTTACCCTGTGGGTTACCGCAGACGTATAACCTGTGTTTCTGCGTATTATAGGCGTATATATATATATATATATTTGCGTATACATACATATATATATATATATATGTTTATATATATATATATATATATATATATATATATATATATATATATACGCATTTACTTTTAACAGTTAAGACATACTTGTTTGTAATAATAAATTTTATAATCAATTTAAAAGGATTTTATCTTTTTGCATTCATTTTCTTATGCTTTGTATTTGTATTGAAATAATTTAATATATGTTCTGTAAAAACTTTGACTTACCTAGTATTTTCTCTCTTATTTTTTTTACCTACCTTGTATTTTCTATTATTTTTTTTTAACTATTTAGTCTTCTCTGTTTATCGTTCTACCAATGTATACTTGCATACTGATTGTAAGTACTAGTATCGGAAATAATTTAATTAATGCCTTTTAAAAATTGTGAGTTTTAAGGTTTTTTCTCGCGTCCGCAACAAAGGACCACCGCAGTCACTAACCAAGGATTTTAATGTTCTTCAATTTGAAATATGCAGTCTCTTCGTGTCTAATAAATATACGTGGCACAACGTAGAAAATGTCTTTTATGCACGCCCGGTATGTACAATGCTAGAAATCCTAGTATTAAAATTTAAATATGCCTATAAGGAAGATGTTAAGACAGACAGATAAGAAGATAACCAGCAGACAGAAGATAAACAGCAAAATGTTTGCAAGGCAGATTAGAAAAAGCCAATGATTGGGCAACCTCCAGAATGCTCATTGTAAATATAGATATTCTCCAATTAATTTCCTTATTATGTCTTAAAAAATATTCGAAAAAGACTCTTACTGAACTTCTTCAATGATCTGGGCAACCTCAGAATGTGGTAATCCAAGAAATTGAATCTTAGTGGTATCACATACAAACATTAAAATACCCAAAAAAATATCCTCCCATTTATGTACTCTTTTAATTGATTTTTTTCCTATTTATGTACTTTTAATTTTTTTTTTTTTTTTTTTTTTTTTTTTTTTTGCTCTTATATTTAGCAATTCCTTTTTAGTTTCTGGTCATTGCCGATGTTTTTAATCTTGAAAGTTTCCCATTACAAGAAAAGCAAACCATGACGGGCAGAATGTACTCCAGTAACTTATCACCGCAGGCTTCAGGTTCGAATACTGGCGGAGGCATGGATGTTTGTTAGAGATTTTCGGAATCTACGTAGTAAATTGTAGGTTCCGGTCAAATTGGCCTAAAGTGTGCACAAGTGTGATCGTAGAGTGACAAACCAATAACTTATCAACATTATTACTTTATTAAATCTTTAGTCGAATCAATGTAAAAAGCAAATTTTTACCTCGACAAAACCCCAGAAAATTCAGATATTGACTGCATTAATTTATTATAATTCTAAATTCAAAAATCAAAATTCCTAGCAAGTAGCAGTTGCTGATTGATTTCATATACTCTAAATGGGAAAAAAATAAACTTATAATTTTCAGCATTAATATTTCAGGAAAACTTTATTAACAATATTTGATTGCAACAATGTTTCATTGTTAAAAGAATTTATTATTGTTTCTTTTAACAATGGCATGTTTTTACTCTGTTAAAGGAAACATATTCTTTAAATATATTTCCTTTTGTTCTTCCGATAGATTAAAATTCAATTTGTAGTTTCCAAATATTATTTCGAGAGAAGTAAAAAATTTTTTTTTTTTTTTAAACTACGGAAATATTTCCTTAGGTATGTAATTTATTACTTCAATAATTTTCTTTTGAGTTTCGGAACAACAAAAGGTACGAAAGTTTTACTTTTCTAATGCTTAGACAGATCATAACACACATGAGCATGTATCTATAGCAAGACTCATTTTTAAATGCATGTCATAATTAAATATGTTGCTCTAATGCAGCTAACAATACAGAGACAGCAATCAAGGGCTGCACCGCTGTTACTCATTTATCACTACCCAGAGCGCTCACGTGTAGCTTGAAGTTATGTTCTGGACGCAAAGTAAGGATAATAAGGATATGGATGTAAGTTGTAGATATGTGATCTGTAGTTAAATTTACTATCAAGAATAATTTTTAAGTACTTAGTTTCTTTGCATCAGGTGATATTATTATTATATATTTTAGTATTAGGAGGGTTATAGGATTTTTGCAAGTGAAAAAGAACTGAGTCAGTCTTGTATTCATTTAATTTTATCTTCCAGTTAATGAGCCATTTTTCTAAATCAATGATGTAATTTTTGCAAATTTTCCCGGATAATTAATTTGTTTGTTTAGAATTGTTATATATATATAATGTAGAATAATTAAGATTAATCTATTTAAATGTTGCCATAAAAATCTACGTTTCATTGATAAAAACGAATCAGTAAAATAAAAAAAATAAATAAAAATTTTTTTTTGAAAGGGATATTTATTTTAATGCATCCATTAAAACTTTTATAACTCCTTTTACTGAGAAGTAAAGTGTAACTTAATACCGTTCTAAAAACTACAAATCTGTTTCACTATAAATTATCTACATGGAATAAAAGGCAGGTTGTGATTTTAATGCCACTGACGTTCAAAGCAGTCGTAAATCAATCATTTGACAGAAAATAGCCAATTTATGCGACAACTCTGATGAAAGCAGGCTTTTTCGGCTTTCGTAAGATGTGGCATGAAGTCATTAATAATCTCATCAGATGCTTCTCTTTGCATTTATGAAATAGGATGGCGACTTTAGGGCTGTCTTCTAATTTGCCACGGTGAAAACGAGTTCTGAACAAATTGTAATGAAAACTTTATGTATTTGTTATGGTCCCTGGTCAAACATGGCTGTGTTCAAAATCATTGCAAATTGTTTGTGCAATAAAAAAAATTTTTTGATTGAATAAATCAAAACTAATTTCTTTTTGTTGGCATCCTTAATTTTAAAAATCACTGCTTTTGATTTATAATTGAAACTGAGCCTTGTTTGAAACCATATTGTTGCTTGAAAGCTATATTTTCTAAAGTATTAACTTACTGTATGTTCTATAAAAGACCTGATTCTATGCTTTATGAAGGGTCTGACTGAGTGACTAGCATAGGTGTGGTTTGGTTTGTCGCTCTACTGTCATTTTGTGCACTTTAAGTTAATTAGACAGAAGCCTACGCTAACGTGGATTCCTAACCACTAATAAACATCCATGCCACCGCCAGGATTCGAATCTGAAGCCTGTGCAATACCAAGGGTCAGAGCGCTAGCCAATTGGCCATCAGGCCGCTGAGTGTCTAGCGCTCCGGCGCCCGGTGCCACAGGTTTCGGGTTCGAGTCCCGTCAGTGCCATGGATCTTTTGCAGGGGTTCAAAAACCACTTTAAGCTATAGGCCGCAGTCTAATATGATAGAGCGTAGGGCTGACAATTCAACCCAATAAAAAGTTAGCGTCACGGAACCAAGTCAAACTACCTACGGGTGTCATCACAACAGAAAATGTCCCCTTTACCTCCCTTTAGTCTTAGCATAGATACTGCTGTCTACCAAGTGGGATAAGAAACAACAAGTATTTATAATTATTGTAAGTAATATACACATTGATTAGTTGTTTAATAATCATTGCAATATGAGAGCTAAATTTTCCATAATTAAGCAGAAAAAAATATTTATTTTTGAACTTTTTTTTTTTTTTTTTACTTTCTTAAAATGTTCGTTAATTTTTTTTTTAGAAAGCCCGTTGTTCCAGCAAGTTTAATGTAGAAAATGAAATAAAAAAATATTTTAAAACAATTAATTTTTGAATTTAGTTGCATTCAGCATGCACGGATATCTAATTATATTTCTTCTTTAAAAATTTTATGAACATTTTTCGAAACATTCAAGTTGTCATTTATTTCCATGCGTCCAAATACTTTCAATTGATTAATTTTCACTTTCAATTGATTAAGTTTCACATTAATAACGATTTCACTTTTCATCTTCCATTTTGAGTTACATTTGTGAGATAAGTGTATTTTGCTTAAAAGAAAACTTCATTAAAGAAAACAACTTAAAATAATTTCTCATTATCAATAATTATTCTAACACACTAATAAAAACTTCTCTTTCACCACTTATTTTGCGTTACATTTTGTAATAGAAACTAATGTTTTGATAAGAAGAAAACTTCATGACAAAAAACAGCTTAAAATTATTTCTCATTATCAATAATTCTTCTAAGCTTCACATTAATAACAAAATTTCTTTCACCTCTTAATTTGAATTACATTTTGTGAGATAATTGTGTTTGCTAAGAAGAAAACTTAATTAAATAAAAACAACTTAAAATAATTTCTCATTATCAGTTATAGTTGTAAATACAATTTTAATAGGTGATTATAACAGCAACTTATGAACTATTGACCATTTAAAAGTAAGCTCTTAGTACAATAATAGTTTTTAAAGTACTTTTTTTATCTGTGAATATAATTGAATTTTTTTTGTTGTAATTAAAATTATAAATCAATACATTTGTAAAAGTTTATCTGGAAACTTTATATTTACAACAATTTATGTATTAATCAAATAATTATTTAAAAATGTCTTGTTAAAAATTATTATTTACAATTATATTAATACAATATTAATATATTGATTCTTTTAAATAACTATTAGAAAATAATTCAAAAATACCTTTTAATTTTAGATTTTTCTTCTATTTCCGCAGTTATTTTATCCCATCTTGATATCTAAAAAAAAAGAAAATTAGTTATTTCATTTAGTAGTCGAATAAAGTAAAAAACTAATAAATAAAAAAATGCACACAGTCTATAAAAAAAAAAATAAAAACATGAAAAAAAATAATTAGGCTTAATATTTTGACCATATATATATTTTTTAGAATTGAAAAAGCATGGCAAAAATAGAAATTTTCTTCTGGTTTTAATTTAAAAAATAATAATAATAGTCTTAAGATAAAATAAAGCTAAAATAAATTTTTCTTTCATGCTGAAAGAAATCGTCTTTCCGTAACTGTTGCCAATAAGAATTTTCTTTATATATGATTATAATTCCAAAATTCATGTAATAAGTACAATAATTAACTAAAGCGATTTTTTCCTAAATTATATTTTAAAGAATGAAAACTATTGATGCATTAGTTTATTTTTATGTGAAATGGAATTTTAGAATTATACTTTTTTTAAAAATTTTCCAACATATTTCATTTAAATTTAACTTAACAGTTACATTAAATATCCTCTTCTATTGATATTAATGTATTTCCCTAAAAGATTTCAGTTGAATGATATTTTAAACTACCATCGTCAAAAAGTCATCCTTAAATATTAATAATATTAAATGATTTTATGCATTATAAAATTTAAAAGATTTTTATAAAAATATTGTTTCTAATAATAACATTATTAACTAACACATTTTAAATTGTAGTTTTTATTCAAAGCAAATAAACAAGGTATAATCAGGACTTCTATGAATTTGTTTATCCAAATTATATATTTGTATACACTAATATATATATACTTCTATACAGAAGGATTTGTTTATAATGATTTTGAAGTTCAATATAAAACAAATTGTAGAAATTTGTTATCAAAAAAAAAAAAAAAAAAAATGATTGAAAATTTACAATATTTTATATTAAATTTATTCATTTAAATTCAATTTATTCAATTACTTATGTGTTTGTAAATGATTTTTAATTTATAATTTTCAAGATCTCTATAGTTATCCAACTATATATATCAGTGGCTATTTAATTTGAATTATATTAAAGACATTTTCTGGTCAATAATTTCCGATATGTTGTCTATTGCCAAGATATATAGTCTCTTGGCGATATATTGACACTTTATTTTCAAATTGTTTATTAAATACACAAATTGCATTAATTTTTATATATATAATAATAAACAATATAAATTATTTTCTTTTATTAATTGCGAATTTCTAATTTGTCGAAATTCATTTTAATTTTCTTCCTATGTTTAATAAAATGCAAAATTTATATTTTCCTCATCTCCATTTTATAATTTACTATAATATAATTTACTATATTGTGAAGTAAAAGTAACGATTTTAGAGGATACAATTTATGGCAAATAAAGATTGTCATTATTTTTCATTACTAATTTTTATCGCACTCCAGCTACCTGATGCAGTTTTGATGATTAATTAATTAAACGTAATTCACTTATAAAATGAAGATAATATAGGAATAAATATTTCTTATTTAACTTGCGACATACGAAGTTTTTAAATGAATTTTTTTCCAAATTTGAGATCCATTTTCTAAGAGACAATGCAAAATCAAAATTTATGATCATTTTTCAAAAAAGATATTATCATTTGGCATTCATTCGAAATCATTCATTGATATTCATTTGTAATTAGATTTCTTGTACAAAATGAAAATGTCCATTGGAATGAAAATGGTGAACTTTTAGATATTTTGCACGAAAAACAGAAATGCGTACAACTTTTAATGGTTCATTATTTTTACATTTAACGTTTCCCTATTGTCGGATAGAAAGCGAAAATGAAATAAAATTAATTAAAACCATTACAGACTAGATGAAACTGGAAAACATTCAGGGCAAAACCTTAATTAAATGTTGTTATGCGCATATGTACGTTTTATTTACATATTTAAAATACACTTCCATACATCCAGATACTTTTTTACATTTTATATATTTTTATATCCATACCTTTATACATACTTTATATAATAATTTAGTTCTCGTTTTAATAATTATACAGTTATACTCACAAAAATGTTTGCTGTGATAATTTTGTTTTTGTTTGTTTCATTACGCTTCATCGATATTTTATTATTGATTGATGTATTAATTTGTATTGCTTAAATATACCGTAAAAATAAATGAAAAATGTTTACTTTCCATTATGTTTTTATGAATAAGAATTCTCATTAATATTCAAAAATGAAACGTTACAAATGCCAGTATTTCTCTAAAATTCAGTTTTAATCTGTATAGATTTTACATTTAAAAAGGAAATTTTTATATGAAATACAAATTCTATTTAAATTCTGTCAAAGCTAATGGGGGCATGTTTAACCTGTAGATCGAAAAGTCATCCTTAATGTTTGGATAGATGGGGGATGCCATTTTTTTTTTTCAAATTTCGGCGACACTAGGGCAAAATATTAACCCATCAAAGGGGTTTAACAAATAGATAGATAAAACAAATAATAATAGATAGATAGACCGAACAAATAAATAAAAAATATATTTATTTAATATAAAAAGTATTGACAATGGTTATGTGTGTGGGCATTTGCATTTGAAATGTAGTTTTGTATCATAAATTATTTCTGAATGTATCTTATTGTTTTTAGATAAAAAAAACTTTTGGCTAATAAAACCATTACTGGTGGAGCTGTAACAGCTTCAGCTTCATTCTGGATCAATGAAGAATGGATGGCTACTGTTATGTATCCCAAGAAACTAAAAAAACATTCAGAGCAAAAAACCTGAATTAAATGCTGTTATGCACATGTATAAACTTTTATTTAGATTACAAATGCGCTTTATACACCCAGTTATTGCAAAGCAAATGAATAGTTAAATAATTTATTTATTTATTATAAAAAACAATATTGACAATGATTATGTGTATGTACATTTGCATTGGAAATTTAGTTTTTATATCATTATACACTTATAAATTATTTCTGAATGCATAATATTGTTTTCAGATAAAAAAACAAACTTTTGGCTATAAAGCCATTACTTGAAACTGGAGGAGTTGCAACAGCTTCAGCTTCATTCTGGATCATCGATGAATGGATGGCTACTGCAATGCATCCCAAAAATTAAAAACATTCAGAACAAAAACCTGAATGAAATACTGTTATGTGCATGTGTAAAAAGTTTATTTACATTATAAATACACTTTAAACTCTAGTTGTGGCAAAACAAATGGATAATTAAAAAATGTATTTATTTATTATAAAAAAAATATATCGACAATGGTTACTTATGTGTGCATTTGCATTGGAAGTATAGTTTTTATATTATTTTACACTTATAAATTATTTTTGTTATTGTTTGTTATGTTATTGATTTCAGACATATGTTATTGTTATTACATTGTTTTCAGATACAAAACTTATGGCTATAAAGCCATTACTGGAAAAGCTGCAACAGTTTCAGCTTCATTGTGGATCATTGAAGAATGGATGGCCACTGTCATGCATCCCAAGACGAAAAGCGGACTGTAATGAAAATTTATATTTAATGAAATATATCATACATATATTTTAATTTACATTATAAGTGTACTTTATACATCCACCTTTTATACAAATTTTTATATAAATTTTTTTATTTATTTATTATAAATAAAAACATTGACAATGGTTATGTGTGGGTGCATTTGCATTGGAAGTGTAGTTTCTATATTATTTTACACTTATAAATTATTACTGAATATATAATATTGTTTTCAAATATAAAAAATATTTGCTATAAAGTCATTACTGAAGGGGCTGTAACAAATTCAACTTCATTCTGGACCATAGAAGAATGGTTGGCTGCTGTAATGCATCCCAAGAAATTAAAAAACCTTCAGACTACAAAACACTTTAAACATTCGGTTGTTGCAAAACAAATGGATAGTTAAATAATTTATTTTTTTATTATAAAAAAAATATCGACGATGGTTACATATGTGTGCATTTGCATTCGAAGTATAGTTTTTATATTATTTTCCACTTATAAATTATTTTTGTTATTGTTTGCTATGTTTTAGATTTCAGATATATGTTATCGTTTTTGTTTTTTCAGATCTAAAACTTTTGGCTGTAAAGCCTTAAACTGGAAGAGCTGTAACAGCTTCAGCTTCATTCTGGATCATCGAAGAATGGATGGCTACTGTAATGCATCCCAAGAAGAAAAGCGGGCGATAATAAAAATTTATATTTAATGAAACACACCACCGAATGTGACCCCCAAGGTTTATTGAGGAAGGTAGGTTTTATTTATCTGGATGGGTCATCTAGGTTCCAGCCCAAGAATATTTGGGATTAGACCTTCTTCTTCGGCGCCTTTCAGTTGGGATCGACCCCCTCACGTCACAGAGACGCATCAGAGATATATCATGAGAGCAGAGTTATCTTCCACTGTTATTTCTGGGGGGTGAGGCTACCAGTATTGAATCTTTAATGAGGATTCCACCAGGATTGGTCTGTGGGCGGTCTCTCATGCAGCACGTTCCAGAAAATTGAGAGGGGGCCACTTTTTTTTTTTTGCATCCAAGTTCAGATCTCATGGTCTTCTTGTCCTGTTGCTGCCATCTGCTGCTGCAAGTTAGAAATCAAAAGGTAAGATTTGCACTGACTTTCAATGTTCATTTTTCACATTTTAAGAAAATATTTGTTACTATTACCAGGGGTGGAGAATGGATCAAAACAATTGCGACTCCTGGGTAGAATTTTTATTTACCACCCCGCATTCCAAAACACTCAACTGTAATTTTATGAGCTATGTTATTTGCTAAGGGACTTAGAAAGTTTGTGAAGTAAATTTAATGCCTTTTATTAAGCACACACACACATATATATATATATATGTAAGAAACACACACACACATCCATAGATGAATTTTTTTTTTTTTTTTTTTTTACATTAACAAATTAATTTTTACAATTTTAAAGCTGTAGTATTAGTACTCAAATAAGAAATTAGTGGAATTTTTAAATCAAATTTTTGCCGCATTTTTATGAACTACGATTTTTGCTAATGGACATAAGAAAATTTTGAAATAAATTTAATGATTTTTGCTAAACTCATTTACTTGTAAACAGTAGCCATAACATGCCATTAACAAAGTAATTTCCACATTTTTTAAGTAGCATTTGTACTCCACTGAAAAAGATATCCATGCACTCAAAATTTGCGTACCATACTTATACATAGAATACAGGCCTGAAGACCGAGTAACTAGCGTTCTGGGGCTCGTTTCACAGATTTCGGATTCAGGCGGTGTTGAATGATTGTAATGGTTCGGAATCCACTTTAAATAGTAGGTCCCGGTCCAATATGACTGTTGAGCATTGGGCGTAGAGCTGATAAACCTACCCTTTTAAAAAAAAAAAAATTATCGTGTTTCGTAATCTGCCAGTAAGAAACTGCCACACCATTGAAGAAGATATGCCAAAAGAAGAACAATACTAGATTAATAGGTAGCAAAGTATAATAAACTGAAGGCAAGTAAAACAAAATTGTACATTATAGTCAAACACTTGCTGTATTTGAAATGCTTAAAATATTTTTTGTTCTTAATAACAGAATAGTTTCTATAAGATCTTCTTTATTGTTGATCTTAGATAATTTTTTATAAGTTTCAGAGTTGAGAAAAGTCTCTCAATGCTTGGTGTGCCACTATAGCAGCAATTGTCTTGCTAGTGGTAGGAAGATAGGATATAAATAGAATATAAATAAATTGCCTGCTTAACATTTAATTTAATTCATTAATCTTCAGAATTTTGAAAAGATTAAAATTATTTTATAAAATATTTGCATTAGAAGATTTTATACCGATATTTCACGATTCCAATTCTCGCCTCCGACTCTTCTCCTCTGATTATTAGAAAATTTAATTGAACGGGAAACTACGGAGACTTACCTTATATAAATCGTTCAGTGGAATATATTAAGTAGTAACAGATTAAATAGTGAGACAACAGATATATCAAAAATATCTCAACACCTTAAAATTTAATTAAAAGTCTTAAAATGTAAAAATAAAACCACGAAATAATTGGAAGTGAAAAAATGTGCTCAAAATGTATTGTTTTTGAAATTTTATTTAGAAAAGAAAGTTTATGCAAGATTTATGAAAATATATGTAATAAATGTTGAACTCTTTCATGGTAATATGTATTACCTTGAGGATTCAAATGTATCAAGTTTTTACTCATATCAAACATAAACGTATAATCTTTAAATAATGTTTATTAAATTTATAATAGCATTAAAAATTTATTTTTTAAGGCTCTTGTTTCTAAATTATGTATAAGCTTTTGATTTTCTCCTTTTATCGGTTATAACGTAAAGCAAACTACAATTTACAAAATAAATATATGTTATAAGAAGGCTACTACCTACAATAAATCTTCACAATATAAAAAAAAATCCTTTTATAACAAAGATAAAATCAAAAGCAATTTAAATTGTGAAAACATAAAACCAGAAGAATATGGTTTACCGCAATATATTATAGCTTATCAATATCTCCACAGGCTTATAAATCTTTCTTGGCCTACCTTTATATAACTGGATTGAGTAATCAATTTTATATGCAGAACAAGTTGTAGTCCGAACAGATGTAGTATTTTTTTTCGGCTAAACAAAAAAGAAAGAAATATATATTGAAATTGACTCATAATATTATTAAAGTTTGTGTTAATATAAAAAAAATATTACAAAACATATATTATTTTTATACAATTATACAATATAATATTAACTTCATAATATTACAAAAGTAAATTTTCTATATGCCTTCCGCCATAACATGAAACATAAAGGAGGCAAGTTTTCGTCAAATTGAAAACCATGTTCTATACATAAAATTTGTGATTCAATCAAATAGAAGATCCATTGTGGTGTCAGTAAGCCATAAAATAAGCCCTAGCTGCCTATAAACCACCAGAGTAATCAATTTTTCGATAAATCCCCTTATATTTATACGTTTACTTCTGTAAGACCAATATTTGGTAGCAATGATATTAATTAATTTTTTTTTTAAATTCTGACAATGTTTTTAGTGAAATCCGTATTATTATTTGTTTCTTTTGACAATTTCTTAAAATTTTTTGCCCACTTTTTTGTAATTGAAAATATATGCATGCATACAAACATCGGCAATTATGGAAGTTAAATAGCTCGTAAACTATGCACAAAATTTTGTTCAATTTAAGTAGTCTTTAGTATTTACTTATTAGATTTTCATAACAGCTATTAAAAATTTTCTATTAAGTGCATTTTTATGGATATAAGAATTTTGATTGTTTTTTCAGTGTTTTGCATAAGTTTAGTGTTGGTTCGGAGTGTATAGCATTGTTTGTCCTTAAAAAAATAATTTTTATTTAAATTCCAAAGTAGAAAACCAGAATGAGAACTAAACTCCTCAATTTTATTGTCTTACTCTTGATAGACCTTTTTTAATGGCATGAGCTAGTGTTTTCCTTATTTTAAGAGGATGAACAAATGGTTTCGTCAACACCCTATACTTTATTACATTTGCCCTGAAGAATAGTGCTTTAGATTTTAATGTTGTGTTAAAAATCAAAGGAATCACAAATAAGTCTAAATGTCACAATTTACCTTTCACAAGGTGACCTATTCCCTTACGATGAAGATCTGCCATTAAAGTTAAAAATCTTAAATGATACTAATAAGAAGAACGGCTTGTATTTCCAAATTTAGCTGGAAAATACAACAAAAATTGGACAAAAAATTTTTTTTACTATTTTTTCTGTGTAAATTTTATTTTTAAATGCCGCCCATAATCTCATGGAAATAATACTTTAACCATTCATAATTTACTTTTAACATATGTGTGCATATTTAAATTTTATTTAATATCAATGAGAGACTTCATTAATGATAAAATTCACATATTATACCATTTGATTATCTTATACAACGCTTCAATAATCTCTAACTGTCAATTTCAATAATAGAATTTTACAGATTTTAATTTAATATATTAGTTGCATTTAAATTAGATGCTTTTCCAAATTCTTTAAAAATGTGTGTACTATTGTTTTAAATGGTGGAGCTGATGTAAATGTTTCAATTCCTCATAAAAATTACAGCAATTTCATCACCAAATATCTTTAATTATATCCTAGACACAAAGATATAAGTCTCAATAGTTTTAATTCATTAATTTAAAGATTTAGGTTTTAATATATTTAAATATAATTTAAACTTTTAAACCCATTAATATAATTTAGTAGTTTAAAGTAATATTTTATGATTAAAAGGGTTTTTTAAAGAAAAAAATATGCTTTACATCTTTAAATTTGAATTGTTATCCGTAACAAATTTATAATTAAAATTTGCTGAAATTTTCTTGTTATGTGAATGTATCCAATGATTAGAGAACTTTTTCCTTGTATCCTTCCTTAAAAAATAACTAAAAACAAAAAAGAAATATAAGCAACATATCGTTACTAATTTACAATGTAATTATGAAAGTTAATAAACTTTGGTGCGATATCATTTGGTTACTCGTAGCATGTCCAAACGATACTTAACTGATAAACATTTGAGAGGTTGCTGAATTCTGTCCTTGTATTAACGAATCTGCACTAATGAATTCTGTCCTTGTATTAACGAATTTGCACTAATGAATTCTGTCCTTGTGTCCTTTTATTCTATCCTTGTATCCTTGTGCAACATATTCTAAGATTATATTCCACCTTAACAAATCCCCAATAAAAAAAAGTATACAAAAAGATATAGAAGCAAAACGTCTTTACTAACTTACAATGTAATTACAAAGTTAACAAATTGCGATTTGAAATATTTTGGTAACTCATAGCATATCCAAATGATACAAGACTGACAAGCATGTGAGGAATTGCTGAATTTTCACTCTGAATTAGATGATAAGTATTTTTCATGTATTGAATTTTTAAATGAGGCTTTATATGAAAGTTTATCTATTAGATGTGTTGTACCAATTTGCATGCTACAATTGCTAAAGATTCATGATTTTCCAATACTTATCAATTTATATGGCATTTAATTTCACGTCGATTTATAATATGAAAGTACTATGAACAAATCAAAGAACCTCGTATCGAAATTTATTAACTTTTGCAGTTACATTAAGTTAATAGAAATTGTTTTTTTTTTAAATTTATTTACTTTACTTTCCTTTTAAGTTCCTTTTTATATACATTTTTTTTAATATTCAGTAGTTTTCAGATATCTTATATTTATAATGTTGGCAAATATATATATATATATATATATATTATAAATTCGTCTCTTTATAATTTTAGAGCTTGGACATTTTTTATTTTATTTTCATTCAATTTCCCTCAATAATTGTATTTTCAGCATATGGCGCTTCAATCGGTACTTACGTATTAACGGTACCTTGGCGACAGTTGCGCCAATAAAAAACACACGTGCCAACAGCAGCTACAGATTTGGCGGTTTTTATTATTTAGTTTTATATTAGGCTGTTAGATTGGCGACATTTAAAAATCGCCAAGTCTGTCGCCAAGGTATCGTTAATACGTAAGTACCCTTCAATCTGCTAAATAGTCTACATCTTTATCTTGGTAGATATTATTTCTGTTCGCTGACAATGAATTCTTAGAACGTATGTATATGAGTAGATGGAGATAGTTCCTCCTTGTAGGACTTTTAGTCTTTCAGTATTTTCTTCAGACATTCTTTAAAAAAAAAAAAAATAAAATAAAATAAAATATTTTATAGATGATCAGTTACATTAACGTTCATACATTTAAATAAAATTTGTTTTTTTTAAATATATGTTAAAAAGCAATTCAGATTTTTAAGATTAGATTCCTATTTTTCAAGAATTGTACAATCAGATTTTTAAATCATGCTAAATATTATTAGTTCATTTTATTTGATCAAATTTTATAGTATTTTATTTTTATTTTAATTTTTTGAAATATTGAAAAAAATTTAATATTTTTAAAGTAACATAAACACATGCCAATTTCTGTAGACTTAATCTAAAAAAAAAAAAAATAATAATAATTAAAGAAAATATAATTAATGATATAATTTTAGAATATCAATAATTCTTAAATATCATCGGACAAATTGATTTTGGAGGGGCGGGGCAAATCCCAAATCTAACTTTACTTTTCAAATGAAAAATGCAAAAACCTATTATAAAAATGATTTTAAAAAATTAGTCGTTAGTTTAGTTATGACTAAATTAGTCGTTTATTTCATTTTAAAAGATATGCATATTCTTTTTTTAGTAGCATTTTTCAATAAAATAGTTGCAATTTATAGTAAACTAATAAATTATTTTAATAATAATAATTAAATAATTTCGTATTATTTTTAAGCGTATGATTACAAATGCTACATCTATAATTCTCACTAATACCCTCCTCTTGAATCATAATATCTGCCTATTACGCAAAAGAAGTAATAAGATTGGTTCACGAATCCACGTGATGTAAGAAACCGGTTTTATTGGTGTATCCCTGTTTTGGTATTCTCCCATTGAGACCGCCTATCAGGCGGGAGATCTTTTTTTTGTCCAATACGTGAAAGGCTATGATAATTCAATAACGACGTCGAATCGGAATGGCCATGCTTACTGGAAAGAATCATTCTAGATCGTTATGTATGCGAGCTCAGGATGGTAGTTCTGAGCTTCTTCGTTAATGCATTCAGAAAGCATTTGATGGTGAGAAAATCATTATTTTTTGTTTATTTGTTTAAATGCATTTTAGTATTTTGTTTAAATGTATTTTATTGTTTTGTTTAAGTATATTTTATTATTTTGTTTAAATACTTTAAGAAGATGTAGTAATTTGGTTTTTAATAATTAAATCAAAACTTAGCGTAACTATTTATGTTTATATTAAAATATTTAGGATTTTCTACCCGATTCACATCATTAAAGAAAATTTTCAAAATATTTTCAAATGTTTGAAATATTTTTCAAACATTTGAAACATTTTTTGAAAATTTTTCAAAATGCTTTCGTTATTATTTTTGTATTGTAATGGCTTACATAAATAAGTAATTGTTTTTTTTTTATATAACGACATAAATAAATCTCAAATTTTATTGTTGAATTATTAATAAGAATTATCATTAAAGAAAATTTTCAAAATATTTTCAAATTTTTATTGTTGATTTATTAACTCAGGAATTTGTATCATAGAAGGATATTTCTTAGAACATATAGTTGTGTAGCTGCAAAATGTAGAATATCTTTCATAGGGACATATTCTGCATATTGCTATTTTATAACATTTAAAGTTCAGTTCAACGTATAATATATTCAAAATAATTGTTTTCGAGAAATAATTTAAAATTGGATTTTATATATATTTTTAATCAGATTGTTTTCAAAAAATTTTAATAGTTTGAATATTTAGTGAATTTTTAACAGCAATTTTAAAATAAATATCGACTTATTTCCCTTGTAAAAAGTTTTTTTTTTTATTAATTTTCTATTTAGACATCGAAAATTTTATAATATTTTTACCTCTTATATTTTTACAACTATTATTTTTTTAATGATTTCAGACTATTACTTAACTGACATATATTATTTCATGTGAATGTTCCTAGAGTTTTCTTTATAGCCACTTGCTAACTTTTAAAATAAACACTTATTGAAATTATAGAACTAGATGGACGAATAAAATACTTTTTAAGAATGCTAGTTAGAGATAAACAGCACAAAGCTAAATTAAAAAAAAAAAAGTTAAATAATTATTTTTCATTCTTTCATCTAATTATTCATTTGGTATTATATAATTAAACCCTTTTATTTATAAAAATTAAAATTATTTTTGCAATTAAAATCTCTCCGAAATTTCCTTTCCGCCTATTACGCTGATTTGTTTGAATCCGTCCTTTGCCGATTGCCAATTTTCCCACAATCGTGTGTTCCAAATGTATTCCTAGTCAATTATTTGGTTCCCAGTCAATCAGTCTGTTTCCAGTCAGCCAGTCTGTTTCAATCAATCAGACTGTTTCCCAGTCAGCCAGTGTGTTTCAATGTCAATCAGATTGCTTCCCTTGTCAATCATATTGCTTCCCATTTAATCAGATTGTTTCCCAAACAATCATACTGTTTCAAATCAATCAAATTGTTCCCCAGTCAATCAGACTGTTTCACAGTCATTCAATCTTTTTCTCATTCAATCAGTCAATTCATATTTTCCCAATCAATCAGAATGTTTGAGTCGACCCAGTGATGCCCCAGTCGATCATATTGTTTCCCCGTCAATCAGACTTCTATTATCTCTAATAACTAATTTTTAACTTATTCTAAGTATTTTCTTAGAATTTGATGCTTAATCAATAAGTCCTCAAGCTAAGTCAATGTTGCCTTGTCAATCAAATTTTTATTACCGTTAATCTTTAATTTATTTTTCATTTTCTTACAATTTGATTTTGAATTTTATTGTGCTATTTAAATATTTTAAACAGAACCTTTCATAATTACAATCTAATATATTTATTTGTAATTACATATTCTTATATTTTGTTATTTGCTTGATTTAAAATTCTTTTCAAAAAATATGCATCAAGCTTCTTTTATTTTTATCTTAGAAGACCCTTTTGTAAATAATTTTTAACTTATCTCTATTCATTCATTTAAATTTATTGTATTTGTCTTAATATAATATTAAGCATGAGAAAAGATGTTTCTTTCAAAATGATTGCCGCCTTAGATACGAATTGTATTTAGGAAAAAAGAAATCATGTGATAAAGTTATTTAGTTTTGTTGTTGCAATATCTTTTAATTAAATTGTCTTTTTAAAAACACTTTTAGTAAATGAAATTTTTTTTTGTTAATATTACCGGGTTGGATACAGAAAATTGGAAATTAATATCCTTCTAAATTAAAATTATATTAATATTCGTTTTAAGAATTTTATTTGTAACAAAATTGACTGAAATTTTAAAACTGCCTTTGCAGTGTACACGCCAGAATTGTTCGTTACATTAAATGACTTGTTTAAATTAAATGAGCAGATTAATTTTATATATTTTTTGTTGTTGTCGTTTTTCTATGTTTTTAACAATCAAGCGAAGTGATATTACTTTAAACATCATTAATACAATGATTTTTAATATGATTAATAAACTAACATAATTATGTAATATTTTGTAATTTAATGCAACTTTTAAATATTTGTATATTACCCTTTTATCAATTATGGAATGTTGAAAAAGTATACCTTTTTAACAAAATAATAATATAATTATATTACATTACAGAATTAACTATAAAATAAACTCTTTTTGCTTATCTTATTATAATTACGAAATAATAAAATTGAGGTGGTGGTTATTAAAAAGCCAAGCAATTCTTGAAGGTGTAAGTGGTCAAAGAATTTGACGACCTCTATTCTAACTGCTAGGCAATACTTCCCTTTATTTTTTTAATATCAGTGATTTTATGGGCATGATGGCCGAGTGTCTGGCACTTTATGCCACAGGTTTCGGATTTGAGTCCCGGAGGTGCCATGGATGTTTGTAGTGGATTGGAATCCACTTTAAATCTTAGATGGCAGTAGAGCGTTGGGCGTAGAGCTGAAAACTCTACCCTGTAAAAGAAACCGTTTCCCGGCTCGAAATCTGCCAGTAGGCAGATGTCCTTAGCCCACCATGGGTTGCTGCGCCAGTGAAGAAGAAGAAAGGATTTTATGTTTTATACTGTATAAATATGGAAAAAAAAAAAGAAAAGGATTCTCTTCCTGGAGGTCTTTAGAAGTAATCAGATGTGCATCCAGGAGGTCTAGTGGGTGAGCTTGTCCCCCCCTCCCAAGTTCATAAGTGTCAGTAGATGGCTCCTGTTTGGTGCCAAATTAGACAACAATGATAATTAATTCAGTTTGTAAGTTACTTTTTTTTTTTTATGATGAGCAGATCACCTTTATGACACATGATTATTTCCTTATTTTGGATTTGTTGCTGAGGGTGCTCTTCTTTGTGTAAATTTTTTTTGTTATACCAAGGAAATTTTCGTTGTTATATAATAAACTTTTCGTTGTTACATAGTGAAATTTTCCTCAGTATTCCCAATGTATTTTTCATCATCAAAGTAAGGAATAGTATTTAAATTAAATCTATGTGTTATTATTTAATTACTTACATTTAATTCCTTTTTAATAATAATAACTAAATCCTATTTAAAAAAAAAAAAAAAAAACTGCCATTTTTTAATTCTTTCACATCTGCTGCTGAAATTCTTATTGTGATTCTTAATCTCCTATTACAATTTTATCATGTATTATTTGTGTATTTAATTACTAGAGTACTATTATTAATTTCACTATTATTTCACGTGGCTTCTAAACCTTTTATTATATCATGAGGAATAATTCAATAATTTTAAACTCTACATTGAAATACAATAATTTTTTTTAAAAATTAGAAAAGGCATTATAATTCCTAATTTGTTATTTTTTTAGAAATTAAATTTTAATTTTTTTTATGCAGTACTTTTAATTTTAATGTTCTTTTTTATGTATTTGAACCAAATGAGTGCACTGCAAAAATTATCAATAAAATAATAACTAAAATTGGAATTTGAACTGGAAACATTTCCTATACTTAAGAGTTTAGTTTGACCTAATGAACTTTCTCAAACGGTTAAGATTTTATTTGTTGAGCCTCCACAAGGCAAAATCCTTGGTACGCTCCTGAAAGTAATTATCCTCCCCCTCGGGAAAGTAACACCAACCAATCCAATTATTAATGCAATTATACATATTACAATTCTAATGACTAAATCTTGTCGTTTCTAAAACCACTACTGCAATGCCCGCTGCCAATGAAATTGAATACTAACTCTATCGTACGATAATATGAATATTACACTGAGTAATGAATAGTAAGTAGTCCAAGTCATGATATTTAGCCTTTTATTGTCGCTTTCGTTTCCTAATTGTCAATTTGATGATATTCAATGGTGTTTCCATAAGATTTAGAATAAATTGCATGATATGTTTTTTCTTTTACGGAGCTGGGTTGTAAGGCCTATGCCCAACGCTCTAGTCATATTAGACAGGACTTACTATTTAAAATGGATTTTGAGCCACTATAAACATCCATGGCACCTCAGGAATCGAATCCGAAACCTGTGGCATCGAGCTCAGAGCACAAAAACAACCGTTACATCAGTTTATGATTTATATAGAAATGGCATGTATAAATCTAGTAGGTTTTTTTAATAAATTTAGCATGCTGTGAAATGCAACTGTTTATTTTTTTTTTTTCTATTTTAACTGTATTTTTTATTTATGATAAAAATTATCATAAAGATACAAAAAAGTAAATGATAAAAATACACAAATATTACTTAGAATTATTATCCCTTGTAAAAGAAAACATCAGTTTAATTTTTTTTATCGGTTTTAAATATCCAACTGCCTAAACCTGTCTCGTAGTTAAAAATGAAATATTAACAATAAATTATGATATTAAATAAATTTTTTTCTATTGCATTTTAGAAAATCTTTTTTGTTTATTTTCCCATTAATGATTTTATTGTAAAATATATTCCAATCTTAATTTTTGCTTATTCAAAAATAAATTGGTTGGTGGAATATTAAATGAAAGTGAAGGTAATTTAATTGCAATTACGGAAAAATTATATAATAAAAATTACATAAAATAATTAGCATGGAAAAATTACAATATCAGTTAAAGTTGTATAAGTCTTTATTTCTCAAAGATTGCCTTTTTTTTTTTTTTTTTACTTTTTTATATTTTAATAATTGTGTTATTGTAAAAAGTCTTATGTTATATGTTAATTATAAAAGAAAACAACAATTATATTCATTCATTTTTAATTCATATTAATTTTTTGTTTTTTTAAATTAGTGAACTACGGTTTTTTTTTTACTTAACGTTAAAACGATGTTGATGTAAACAGACAACATCGTTTAAATTATCATCAACGACTGTTTAATTTAACAGTTAATACAATTAATATATTACATTAATCTGTATTTCTCAGTATAATTAACATCAGGTTTCTTTGAAAACAATATATAATTTAAATGGAACTCAAATATTGGAATTCAAATACGGGTCAAAATGTTTATATAGGTTCAAACGTGGAAGAGAGCTACTTGTTGCACGTGCAACTACGTTGGTAAATGGTACTCAAGCCTTTTTATAACATTATTATTATAACAATTCAAGGGAAAGTATAAGCGCGCTTTAAGTGATATTCTCCTGCCACAAATTCGTTACTGCCTCGTTTTAATGCTGCAAAGCAAATAGATGAAAGACAATCTCACGCTTCATTTCCTAATAAATAAAGCGTAAAATGCAAACCAGTTCCGAGTATAATTTTTACTGCGTATAAACACTCACTGTTTTTCGCTTTATTATTATTTTTTTCTTTTAAAAAGGAATTTATAGTGATTCATGAAAAAATTTTTTTCTCCAATTGGATGTTAATTTAAAAAATTTATTTCATTTAATTTATTTAAAAGTGTAAACAATTTTTGTATATAAAAATTTTTTTATAAATATCCATTAAATAAACCCTTTATATTTTCAGTATAGAGCAAGAATATATTTACTATGAACAACTAGATTTTCATTACATATTCATACAAAGTGTTCATGAATTATTAAAAACATTACAAATCATGTGCTAAAAAATAGCAGGGAGATAGAATAATAACAATATATAATAATATATTTTGCTAAACATAATCTGGAGCTTGATGGCTGAGTGATTAGCACTCTGATTCTCAGAGCCACAGGGTTCGAGTCCCAGGGAATGTTTGTAGCATTCGGAATCCACTTTAAATGTTTGTAGATCAAATTTGGTAGGGCTGCCAATCCACTTTAAACCTGATAGGTCCCGTTTCAACTGAGCCCAATGTTTGTTAGTGGTTAGGAATCCCGTTAAAAAGGTTCCTGTTTAACCAGCCCAGTGTGTACAAAATGAGTAGAGTGACAAACCAAACTAAACTAAATCATAAAAAGAAAAACATCTCCTGTCCCGAAATCTGCCAGTAGGCGGCTTTGACCCATCAGAGAGCTGTTGCGCTAACGAAAAAGGAGAATAATCTGAAACTACCAACGTTTATCAATTCTGATATGTGATCAATCGGCTGATCGCAATGTGTTCAACAGCTATTTGATTTCATTCTGTTCATTGACAAATATCTGAGAATATAGGAATTTCAAGTAGTTACTATCCATATTTAACTCGCTGGGTGTTTTCACGTGCGATTATGGGAAAGATTGTATATGCCACATCTCTTGCACTAATCAAGGGGAAGAGTAGACAAAAAAATTTCAATTTCTGACTATCTATTCTACTCGAGTTTTTCGCCTAATTTTTATGTATTATGATCTTTACCAATGTGTTTAGAAAAATTTGTGAAATAAATTTAATGATTTTTATTGAACTCGTACACGTATAAAAACATTTTTTTTCATAACAAAATATTTTTTTTCTACTTTTAAATTGCAGTATTTTGCCCAAACATAAAAGACATCCTCGTACTCTAAATTTGCAAAGAAAAAATTTATGTCCTGCAAATATCACACAAAAATTAGCAAGTACCAAAGTATTATAGAATAGCTTAAGACAAACGAAAGAAAATTGTGCATTTAATCACAAAGATGCTATTTGTATACATTAAGTTTTTGTTCCTAATAATAAAAATAGCTTCTTAAGATCTTATTTCATTGTTTCATTCAAGATAGCTTTTTATAAGCCTTAGGGCTGAAAAATCTCTCAGCACTTGGTTTGCTGGTAAAGTAGTATTTATATTAGTAACATTGTATAGCTATTAATAAATTGTTTAGCTTTAATAACAATTTGTATAAATATTAATAGCTTATTAGCTTCAATAACATTGTATAGCTATTATTAGCATTGTATAGCTATTAATAACAATGTTTATATTAACATTGTCTAGCTATTAGTGACATTGTAGATTGCATAGCTGTTAGTACCATTGTAGATTGTATAGCTATTATTAACATTGTTTAGCTATTACTAACATTAGCAGTAGCAGTAGCATTGTGTGCTACTAGTTGTGTTTTTAAATGATACAATTTAATTGCAATCTTAACACTTAATTTTAAAATTAATTCTAGAATTTTGTGAAAAAATTAAATTATTTTTAAAAGAGTCGGTAGTCCCGGAATTTTTAAACCGACTCCTTCAAAATACTGGACTCCCTGATTCCTCACTCCCGACTCTGCTTTCCTACCCAGAAACCATTAATTCATATGTTATTCTATTGTCAGATGTTAACCAATAAAACGCAAGGAATCGAATATCGCTTGAATTCACTATGAATAACAAATAAATCTCGCGTGAAGAGATATATCTTTAAATAACATTGTAAGTTAGTAGAGACATTTTATTTCTATCTCTTCAATTATTTATCATAACCTTGGGATGTGTTCAGCAATTACTGGGCACTTTATATTTATTTACCTATAAGAAATGCAATCTCGCTGTTTTCTTAGAAAACATCTGAGGATGAAAAATGTGTAATGCTTTCCTAAACTGTTTTTGCTCTCCTTTGTTCATTCGCCAATAGACTAGCGCTCTGGTCATTGGTACCACAGGCTTCAGGTTCGAATCCTGGCGGTGGCATAGATGTTTTAGTGGTTCGGAATCCATGTTAAACTGTAGGTCCCGGTCTAATTAGCCCACCGTGTGCATAAAATGTCCGTAGAGGAGCAAACCAAACAAAACCTTTGCTCTTTCAAAGTAGCTAATTGTAATTGATTGAAAATATTTTTGTCCAATCAATATCAGTTAAAAAGAAATCAAGTTTATTTTTGTGTAAGTTTAGAAAATTAAATAATTGCTATTTATTGCTATTTATTACTGATATTTTATCTTTTTCTTCTCTGAAAATTACGTTGTTAAACAGAAAAAAAAAAATTACTTGGATTTCAAAATAAAAATAACAAATTCTATAGCTTAGTATCTTTTCGATTATATTTATTTTTATTTTAATGAATTAATTTTTAAATTTTAATTTAATATAATTTTCTAATTATTTTTTATTTTAATTATAATTTTTATTTTAATTATAATTTTTATTTTAAATTACATTTATTTTTATTGAATTAAATCTGTTTTTTAAATCCAATCATTTATTGGAGTATTTTTAGTCTTTTATTTTATTACTTATTTTTAAATTAGAATTTAATTATTCTTAATTTCAACTCTTAAATAAGAAATGGTAGTGTAAATAACAATAATTTGCCAGAATATGTATTTAAACAATATTAAAATACTTATAATCTTTTTAACAATATTAAAAAATTACATTTAAACAATAATAACATAATTCATATATTTGAAAAGCTCTATATTCTCAGTATAAAAAATGAGTGTGGTGTAAATATTGCAAATAAAATTTAAGTCTTTATTATCCACACATAAATTTGTTTGGCTTAATATCTTTCGAAATTATTTATTTTCACTAAAATATTCAATTTTTTTTTAATATTTCTTGTTGAATTGATATACACTCATTTGATACTAAACGTGAAAAGACATTTTCATTAAAAAATTCAATTTCAGTTTGTTTTCAATTCAATTTCAGTTTTCTCATTTTATGTAAAACTCATTTATTTTTCTAAAACGTAAAAGTCACACATTTATTAAACGTAAAAGTCGCACATTTATTAAATGTAAAAGTCACACATTATTCAATGTGTGAAAAAAAAGTCCCACATTGAAATGAATTAAAATATTGCGCCTTTATTGAATATTGCCCTTTATAACCTTTTGAGCAATATGATAATCTTATTCAAGCAGATTTTATGTTTCCTTGAGACAATTTCTGTATAAATTTTGTTAAAATCTTTTACCTAGGTAATTTTAAAGTTTTTTTCTTTTTAAAAACTAATTTTAAAGTTTAACTTAGTATGAAGATCTCTGAAGCAAATCTCACATTAGAAAATGAGTTTGTCACTGTGCCAGCTGTAGCATTTGCACGCATCATCTTTTGTGCTTAGAAGCATACCATCTTATGTGCAAAAGAAGCACATCATCTTTTTGTGCTACCCTTTTCAACAATTTTCATTCAGACACTCTTTTGTGTAATAACATCACACAAAAAGACCTAAATTTTAGGCTCAAGAGGTCTAAGATATTTCACGCATCATTTGGTTTAAAACTCAATACATTAAAATATACAAAGCAATTTTATTCTATACATAAGAATAGCTCTGCTGCATTGATTATTCATCGTGCAAAAAATGAAATGACGTAATAAACGTGCAAATCCTGGATTGGCCATCTTTACCACCCCTAGAAGTCGAGATGTCTTGATCCATGCATTTATTAAATACAAATGGCACCATAAAATAGCGTATTGTGCTTGCCCAACAATGTGATAGCCGCAGTAAATTTTGCAAATGAAGGCATTTAAAGATTTTAGGTGTTTGATCCAAAAGATTTATATTTGGGGTTGGGAAAGGGATGTCTAGAAACAGAAAGGATTTGGGAGGGTGGTAAAAAAAAAGAATCTTCAGAGAGGTTTAACTGAGAGTGCGCACTTTTGTAAAAGAGAGCCCAAAAGCTGCGCGTGGTGCAGAGATCAATAAAAATAGAAGATTTTGTTCGAGACAGAATGGAATGCTGGGATAGTATGGAAGAAAGTTGGCATCTATATATAGAGTATTTTTTTCACATGTCTCGCTCAAATCGAACATCTTCATTCTGTCAGGCAAGAAGGGCAATCGTTCCAGGTAAGAAACAAGAGTTATCGGAAGTAACTATTTATATTAAAATCTTCATTTTTTTTAAATATAGGAATATCGGTTATCTGTTTTATGTAAAATTGGGCGAAATTAAATTGTTTGATTTAAATTTCATTACTCAAAATTCATATATATTCATGTTATCAATAATTTCGATTTAATCCCAACTGGTAGATCATGTTGATATTATTTTTTAATTTGAAAGTGTCAATAATTTCGGTTAACATTTTACTCATAGGTACTTCAATAAAGTTTAATTATTTTTACTTAATTGATTTTTTAAAATTATGTTTGAGGATTCTAGATAATTTACAGCACTAAATACGCATTATTTGAACTCAAGCCTAAGTGATATATATTTATCTATATTCCATTATCTATACTCAAGTCCATATTGCACGTTATTCATAATATATATACTCGTTAACTATACTCAAGCCTACGTGATTATATTTATTTATATCCCATTATCTATACTAAGTCTATATTATATCCATATTATATATATTATATTCAAGTCCTCATTATCTATACTCAAGTCCATATATATCCCATAAACATAACTCAAACAGATTGCTGAATCTACTTAATAATTCCTTAAAAATCCCTAAATAATTAATAATCTTATGTCAAACAATAGCATTCATACAGTCATTTTTTATGAATTATTTCTAGCTAGTTACATATTAACGTTCTTTATAAATAAAAATAGCTTCATTTAATAACGATTGGTAGATATACTTTTCTAATTTGAAAGTGCCAATAATTTCGGCTGACATTTTGCACACAGCTATTTTGATGAAGATTTATTACTGTTTGTGGGACTTATTTGATTCTTCTGATTATATTTGATCATTGCTTTGCTAATTTATAAGCATTATTTTACTGAAGCTCACACGAAGAGCATATTATATCTACTTAATAAAACCAAAAAAATATTCTTTATAATTAATGATCTTAGTTATACAATAGCTTTTGGTATTTTCTTCCTTTTGTGAGTTATTTCAAGATTATCCTGTTTTGATATTTTTCTTCATACATAAAGTAACCATCTGAATTAGGTTGTTAAATCATATTTACTTTGATAGCGTCAGCAACTGCAGATGACATTTTTCATACAGATATTTCAATGCACTTTTATTATTCTTACTTAATTAATAATTCTTATTATATTTGATGATTTTAGATAATTTACAACACTAACTAATACATTATCCGCACCTAAGCCAAAGCAAAGAGTATATTCAATCTACTTAATAATACCTTAAAAAAATTCCTAAATAATTAGTAATCCAATGTCAAACAATGGTCTTCATATTTTTATTCTATTTAAAAATTATTTCAGCATCTTTATATATTATCTTTCTTATCTATAAATAAAATAACTATCCGAATAACTTCACATAATCATGACTGGTAGATTATTTTGGTGTATTTTTTTATTTTGACAGCGTCAATAATTTCAGTTGACATTTTATACACAACTATTTCAAAGGATTGTTATTGTAACTTAATCAATAATTCTGATTATATTTGATGATTCCAGATAATTTACAGCGCTAACTTACTAACATATTATCTGCACATAAGCCAACGCAAAGATATTAAATCTACTTAATAATTAAAAAAAAATCTTAAATAATTAGCAACATATTGTCAAACAATGGCCTTCATATTTTTATTCTATTTAAGAATTATTCCGGGATCTTTATAGATTACCTTTCTTCATAAATAAAATAACTATCCGAGTAACTTTATATAATCACGATAGATTATTTTTGTATACTTTTTTTGCTTTGACAACAACAATAATTTCAGTTGGCATTTTGTACACAACTATTTCAAAGGATTGTTATTGTAACTTAATCAATAATTATGATTATATTTGATGATTCCAGATAATTTACAACGCTAACTTACTAACATATTATCTGCACATAAGTCAACGCAAAGATATAAAATCTACTTAATAATAATTTTAAAAAAATCTTAAATAATTAGCAACTTATTGTCAAACAATGGCCTTCATATTTTTATTCTATTTAAGAATTATTCCGGGATCTTTATAGATTACCTTTCTTCATAAATAAAATAATTATCCGAATAACTTTATATAATCACGATAGATTATTTTTGTATACTTTTTTTGCTTTGACAACAACAATAATTTCAGTTGGCATTTTGCACACAGATATTTTAAAGGAGCTTTGTTATTGTTACTTAATTAATAATTCAGATTTTACTTGAAGATTACAAATAATTTATGACGCTAACTTACTCATACAATCATTATTTTCACTCGCTACGTGAAGAGTATATTCTATCTATTTAATAATACTAAAAAAAGGTCCTATATAATTAATGATCTTATGTTAAATAATGGCCTTGTTGTTTTCATTTCATTTACGAATTATCTTAAGAATATTACATAATAGCTTCGTAAATGAAAGCATCTATACGAAAAAAATATTTTTAAACTAAATTCTATTACAATGTACTTTTTAAAAATGACTGCAAATAAAACATCTTAATAAGAATTTAATTATTGTAAATATTTTTAAATTTGAAATACTTAGCCATTCATTTGCAATTATTAAATTTAAAAATTGCTCTATCTCTTTAGATAAGGTGAAAAATAATTTTACGAAAAAACAGATAAGATTAACGATTTCTTTAATATTATTTGATTTTTGTTTCTTGTTAAGAATTTATAATGATGTCCTTGTTTATGGCTATCTCAATGTAAACTTAAATAAGTTAAGGTTATCCCGATTATTAAATTATTATTTGTAGAATTACAATTTAAATTTCCCGATTATTAAATTATTGTATGTAGTATTGCAGTTCAAATATCCCGATTATTAAATTATTATGTAGTATTGCAGTATTTAAGAAACACTGATTTTGTAAAGTAATTTGATGAATGAACTAAATTGCATTTAATTATTAAAAAAAAAATGTAATAGTAATTAAGGCAAACTAACACATGGTTTAAATGTTACATATTACATATTTAGTATTTTTTTTTACTAACATTTTATGTGTTTCGAGAAAGTGTATTTATTTAAGATGTTAAACCCTCATATTGTTCTCAAAAATTAAAGCACATAGTTTTTATCGTAGTAAAAAACTGAAGGACAGTAAATCAACAATGTCTTTAAATAAATCTTTTCCAGTGACAAAGGCAATAAAGAAAATAAAGAATATTTGTTTTTCTTATGCGACTAAAGAAATATATTTTTGTAGCTAGTAAAATGTATGAAAATAAATTTTAAAAGCTACTCAATAGATACGAAAATCAACCTGTGATAAATGAATAACAAATTTTTTTAAAGTGTTTTATGTAATAAATATAAATAATAACTGATATAAAGTTTTATAGAACATCTTGTATGCATAATAAAAAAATTTTTTAAACCTACATCAAATATATTTACCAAAAGAAAATATTGACTGATCAAATTAATGTAAATGATGCTTAAAAATAATTTATTTGATTATTAGAAATACAAAAACATACTTTGTGTAATATACAATAAAATAAGAGAATACTCCTTAATAAAATTCATTTAAAATAAATAATATTCACATTCATTAATATAATTAATTTAAAAATAATATTTATATTCATTAATAAAATTCATTTAAAATAAGTAATATTCATACCCTTTAATAACATTCATTTAAAATAAATAATATTCATATCCTTTAATAAAATTTATTTAAAATAAATAATATTCATATTCATCAATACAATTCATTTAAAATAAATAATATTTATATTCATTAATACAAGTCATTTAAAATAAATAATATTCATATTCATTAATAAAATTCATTTAAAATAAGTAATATTCATATCCTTTAATAAAATTCATTTAAAATAAGTACTATTCATATCCTTTAATAAAATTCATTTAAACTAAATACTATTCATTTTCATTTGAAAAATAATATTCCACAATAAAATTACAAATTAAACAATTGACATATAAATATAAAGGTATTTTGATGTATTAAAAATGCAGAAATAATAATTTATAAAAACTTTCACAAATTCACATTATTTATTACATAATAAATATATAAAAAATTATGAACGCATAAAAACGATAATTGTTTCTGCATACATAAAAACTATACTTAAAAATTAAAAAAGGATTATCCATTAATACATAAAGATTATATAATTAATAAATAATAAAGATATATCATTAATACATATATCAAAGAAATTTAGTTAAAATTTTAACAAATTCTGAAATTATTGATAAAGCGTATTCAAAATGGAATTTATCAAATTAACACTTAACTTTTTCACTGAACACAATTGAATTTTTACCTAAATTTTTTTTTTTCTAATTAAGTAGCTTTTTTTTTTTTTTTTTTTTTTGGAATAGCTACATTTAATGTCTAAATTTTTTTTTAATCATAACTAAAATATTTTTGAATTTTTAGTAATAATACTTAAATTTTAATAAAAATTATGAAAAAATATTGACATCATAAATTTAGAAGGGAAAAAAAAAAAATGAAAATTTCAAATATTACACTTGTGTAATGAAATCTTTATAGATTTAGTAATTAATTTAACTCATAATGAGGCAGATCTATAGTTTTTATAATAAAAATATTTTAATTGCGTAGAATATTCTAAAAACAAACAATGTTTTAAATGATTTAAAAAAAAAAAAATTATTATTTGCACGTCAAAATCACACGAATCTTAATTTTAGTTTTTCTAAGTCACAAAAATATTAATGTCGTGTTTTTTTCTGTAGTATGTAAAATTTTTTGAAGCTTTAAAACACTATTAATATGTTTTAGTAATCATGCCACGGTATACTTTATCACACCAATGTCTAAATGAGGAATAAATTATATATTTCATGGTCTTTATCTAGACATATCTTAGTCACATATCAGTATTGTTACGAAAATACCATTATAAAATAAAATTCAATAACTTTGTATTTTTATGTGTCTTAGAATTTTTCTTTATGCTAAAGTAGATTCTTACCACTATAAAATTGATATGCAAAGGTATAAAAATAACTGTATATGAAATTCAAATTAATTTTTGTAAAGAAAATTAGATTATAAATATGATGTGAAAGCGTATTGATTCAGATGGTTTTTGTGTTAATATGGTATAAATTCTCCTGTTAATAATATGATAATCAAAATGTAGTAGATTATTTTAAATATATGATCAAAAAACAACTGCAAATGCAGTAACGAATTTTGGGATGAAATAATTACTTGCTAATTTACTACTTCATTAAAATAACATAGATTTTGAAATTTTTTCAGGCGGTTTAAACATTTTTTGTGCTAGTATAGTATAAGTTTTCCTGTTAATAATCTAATAATCAAAATACAGTAGTTTATTTAAAATATATGAATATTTTCAGAACTGATAACTAATTATAAGTGAAAACTTTTTTTTAAATCACCTGAAAAATTTCAAAATCTATGTTATTTTTGTGTTTAACTGCAAATGCAATAACGAATTTTGTGATGAAATAATTAATGATACAGTGGTTAATTGTTAATCAACTTTTTCCCGCGTTAATTTATTAATATTCCTGATAAGAATATAGATTTTGAAAATTTTTCTGACAACTTAAACATTCTTTGTGTTAGTGTGGCATAAAATCTCCCTATTTATAATCTAATAATCAAAATATAGTATTTATTTAAAATATATGAATATTTTTAGAACTGATAATTAAATCAAGGATTGAAAAAAAGTTAAAAATATTATTTTGTATTTAACTGCATGTGTAATAAAAATTTTGTGATGAAATAATTAATGATAAAGTGGTGATCTATTAATCAACTTTTTGCAGGTGCTAATTTATTAACATTCATGAAAATAGATAGATAATTTAAAACTTTTCAGATAACTTAAAAATTAGTGAGACCATTGCTAACATTTATTTTGATTAATATATTTAAAATCGATGAAATTTATTTATTTTATTTAATAAAATTGAAAATGAATTGTATATGTGATGAATTTAATCTTATGATATGTTGTCGCTTTAGCTTTATATAGCATTCATTAAATGGGGAGGGAGAGAATAAACTACGTAATATTGTAAATTTTTGAAAAAAATATTAAATCAATAAAACATATTAAATCTAGTAAGTGTTTTAGATCTATAGCCGTTCTTTAGATCGTCATGTTAATGTGTTCTGAGCTTGCAATAGCAAGTATAAACACAAACAAAACTCCAAATATTTGTTGAAAATAAAATAGAATTACATCATCACAATTAAAAGAATTAAATAAAAGAAAGTAGAAGTAAATTGATATTTGTGTTTTTAATGTAAGTTTTCATAAATAAATCAGAATTAAATTACTGGCATTAAATTACATGGTATTTTTGATAGTTTAGACAATTCACACGCACAAATTTAATATAAAAATCATATTTGTAAGAATAATTTATCTAAAATTAACTGGTGTTTTATAATAATTTAATTCTTCACATAAAAAATTGTTGCATTTCATTTTAAATGAATATATAAATTAATTTTATCGAAAATTAACTAAACATTATGCATTACAAAAAATTGTGTATAAGTTTTTCTCATTTTCTGCCAGATTTGTATAAATAGTTTTGTGAGGAAAAAAAAAATGGATGCCTTAAAGATAATAAATCATCGTATAGCGTAAAAAAATATATAATTTTAAATATCAATAAAATCATGTCTTTAAAACATTAGCTTACACCTAGATTCACAAAAATTCATTGTTTGCGCGAGTAAAAGTGGATTTTCTTATTTTCTGGCAGATTTGTATAAATAATTTTGTGACGGGAAAAAAAAAAAATGGATGCCTTAGAAGTAATAAACCATCATATAGTGTAAAAAAAAATTGATGCATTAAAATAATAAATCATCGTATAGTATAAAAGGATGCCTTAAACATAATAAATCATCGTATAGTAAAAATTAATGCCTTAAAAATAATAAATCATCATATAAAAACGGATGCCTTAAAAATAATAAATTATCGTATAGCGTACAAAATGGAGGCCTAAAATATAATAAATCATCTTATAGTGTTAAAAAAGGATGTCTTAAAATAATAAATCATCGTATAGTGTAAAAATGGAGGTCTTAAAAATAATTCATAGTATAGTGTAAAAAATGAATGCCTTAAAAAGTATAATTCCTAGTATAGTGTAAAAATTTGGATGTCTTAAAATAATAAATCATCGTATAGTGTAAAAAAAAATGGATGCCTTGAAAATAATAAATCATTATATAGAGTAAAAAAAATATAATTTTAAATATCAATAAATCAATTTTTTAAAAATTAACTTATTCCCTAGATTTGCAAAAATTCGTTGTTTTCGCTTGCGTTAAAATGTAAAGCAATATAGTGTAAAAAAATTGATGCCTTAAAATAACAAATCATTATATAGTGTAAAAAAAATAGATGACTTAAAAAATAAATCATCGTATAGTGTAAAAATATATAATTTTAAATATCAATAAAACAATGTCTTTAAAAATTAACTTACCCCTAGATTCTCAAAAATTCGTTGTTTGTACTTGTTCCAAAAGTTAAAAGAAACAGCGAGTTCTGCGCTAAGTAAGAGTTTTTCATAAATCTCTCCTGCCATTTTCATTTTCCGAACCTGGGGTCATTTTACGGGCGTTGGTCAGACGAGAGAGAAATCTGAGCTGCAATAATTCGTCGCCGGAATTAATGCGTAACGGTGGAAGACCAATCACAAATTCCTCCTAAATTGCCAAAGATACATTTACGGCCTCTTTTTTACGACCAATTCCGTATTGTTCCCTGGTTCCAAATCTCGAAACCATTTCGTCGCCTGAATGTTGCCATCAAATTTGTTTGGATGGACCATTAACAGCAGATTCTTGTTCCACTCCACCCCTTTCAAGAAGAAAAAAAATTTCGATTTTGGAACCATTGTCCACTAGCAAGAATCTCAGGATGGCTTATTGTCCTGAAGTAAAAGCCGACACCGCGGGGTGGTAATTGGAAATTTAAATGTTTTTCATTTTGAGTGGACAAAAGTTGTAAACTATTTGCCAATTGTCAAAGGAACACAGGTTTTAGGTGAAAGATTAGAAGTAAACGAAAATTACTTTTTATAGTTGTCTGAAATGCCCTTCCATTATGCTTTATGTTTTCCAATTCGTCAGTACACTCATAAAACTAACGATAAGAACAACTAAGTTGAAATGGTTGCTTTACTTTAACTTTGATGCTTTTTATTTCTAAATTGATACTAGGAAATCTTTTAAGCAAAAAAATGTTTGAAATAGATAAATAAATAAATAATATTAATAATAAGAAGAATTACTGAAGAATATGCTAATTTTTCATTACATATAACCAAGATTGGTTTAAGCATATTGGGTTGTTTCATTGTTGGTTTGATTTCATTTACATATAACCAAAGCTGGTTTAAAGTCCAAACTCTTAAGTCTCAAGACAAAAATTAATCTTCATACAACTCTCATCAGAGTTACTATGTTATATGTCAGTGAATGCTGACCTTTAACAAAAATATATGAAGGCAGAGTTTTAATTTTGAAATAAAAATAAAAATATTTGATTCAGTTAGAGATAATGATAGATGGAGAATGTTTAACAGTGAAATCTGTAGAAAATATAAGCAAACAATTATTATCAGAGTCATCAAATCTTTTGGTATCAGATGGCTTAGACATATTTTTAGATGTGATAATATGAGCTATGCTAAAAGGGTGACTTTTGCGAATGTAGACGTTACCAGGAAAGAGGTAGAACTCGCACACGATGAATAGACCGTAGAGACATATCTCAAAACATTAAAAATCAATCGTTGGCAGACTGTGACGTCTCATTGGATCAATTGAGTAAGCTTGTTGAGACGGCCTTTGCCTGTAACAGGCTTTAGTGCAAGTAAAGCAGAAGAAGAAAGGTTGGTTGGTTACCATTGTCTAATGTAACAAAGGTCATCTTTGGCCAAAACTAAGCATTTTTCTACGAAAAAGCATTCAAAAATCTAGCGAATTTCATAAAAAGTGGAACGTTCTTTTTTAAAACTGATGGTAGCACAAATTTTCAAATGATTAAAATCAGTAACCTATCGGAATCAGATAAAATTGAATAATTCATAAAAAATTAAACAATTCAAAACTTTAATAGCTCGTCTGTTTTTGGCGTGTCTCCAAGTGTTTTCGTAATATCGTATACAATTACAATCATATTAAAATGTGTTCTAGGCAATGAAAAAAAAAAAAAGAATAGGAGAAGATAAAAGAATGCAGGAAATAACACGCTGATTTAGGAAGAGTGATTCCGTAGATCAACGATGCAGAAACAGCGCCGATGTTTTTCTTTTGTTCTGCCCATTTTACTTAAAAAACTTAATTGGTAAAACGTTTTGAAAAATTTCAGTGTTTTTGGTGAAAGATTATAGCAGAAAAAAAGACCAACCTGAGTTTTATGAAAAATTATCGTTTAAATATTAAAAAAAATAATAATAAATTTTATTCGACTCTTTCTATTTTGGTGTAGACTAGAAGATAAAATTATTTGTCAATAACGTTCTAGTCTGCTTGCAAAATTCATATCCATGTAGTTTTTCTGAAATATGCTTAATCTTAAACTGCCTTAAACAAATTGGATGTGGTTGTTGTCAATTATATTAAAACGAATAAGCCTATTTGTAATATTGATACAAATAGGTTTATGCGTTTTAATATAATTATTGCGCACAAACATTTTCAGGTATGAATATTAACAAATCCATAAACAAAAACTAGGTTTCTACAGACATCGAAATAAATAATAAAATAATAAACGAATGTAATATTACGCATTAAATTCTGTATATGATTTTTTATTACATTATGTTGTTTTTTACTATGAATAAAGAAATGAAATAAGTATACATGAAATAATTTTCAAGGTTTTTTTTTTTTTTTTTTTTTTTTTTTTTTTTTTTTTTTTTACCGTGACAAAGTTACAGTAAATATATGCGAATTTCAGAAGTGTGTGCATTATTGCCATAGACCAATCCAAATTTTTCCGATTATTTTAGTTTTTTAACTTTATTATGATTATTTTATTCATATTTTTAAAATTTGTGAGTAAAGAATAAAGAAATAAGAAAGGAAAAATATATATATATATATATTTGTAGTAAGTGATATTGTAAAGCAGTTCTAAAAGTTGATTTTTAAAAGTTTAGCTTCAGTTTTGTTATGTTATGATTGTATGGTTATTGTTATGTCTTTATTGTTATGGTTTTATGAATTTTGCTTTTGTCGTTGTCATTATTGCTATGAATATTACACTTTTTTTCAACTTTGTTATGGTTGTTATACTTTAACGGCCTGAGACCAATTAGCTATCATTCTGGCTTTGGTACCACAGGCTTCAGGTTAGAATCCTGGCTGTAGTATGGAGGTTTGTGAGTGATTCGAATCCCCATTAAACTGTAAGGTCCCTGTCTAATTACCCCAAAGTATGCAAAAACTGATTGTACAGCGACAAACCAAACTAAAATGTTATGAATGCATGATTGTTATTTTTGGTGCTGTCTTTATTATTATGATTGCATGAATGTTGTCGTTGTCTTTATTGTTATGAATATAACTCTTATTTCAACTTTTAATCATTGTAACTTTGTAGTATTATAATTTGATTGTTTTCACCTTAGCTTAAAATCTTATTAAATTAATACTTATAGTGAAATAATTTTACATCAATTAAAATAAAAGAAGAACTATCCATCAATCTGATATCTTATATATTTTTGCATTATTTACGTTATTTTAATTTCGATTTTGAAAATCTTTCGAAATATATCGCGAAAAACATCTTAGTTTAGAATAAAAAAATAAAATATAAAGGACATAAAAATCATACACAGGATATTTAATGGAATTAAATTAATTCAAAATTAAATTTAGAATATAATATTTCATAAAAAATGGAATGTTTAAAAAATTATGTGAGCACAGAAAAATGTATCAACGTTGGAATAATGTTATTAATTATTTCTTATACTACCCAAAGTGAAGAAAATTTCCGAGAAGATTAGAGAATTTTGATGAGTGGAATCTTCAAAAACGTTGACAGAAATTCTTGATCCAACAAATTTTGTTATTTTAATTTCCTGTAAAAAAAAACAAAAGAGAATTATTTTAGTACAAATAGGAAAATAGTTAATTAAACTTAAAATATTGCAATTTAAGTGTTCCTATTCACATTAATTGTTTTTTGATCAAGTTATTTAGCACTATTGATCAAGTTATTTTTTACCACTATTCCAAAAAAGAAATATTTTACGAAATAAAATAATGGCTGTATCTAATAATAATAATAATAATAAAGGCATTATAGTTCTTAATTTTAATTTGATAGTTTTACAGTAAATTCATTCAATAATTTCTGAATGCCTTCTTATTTATATATATGGCTATTCAGTGAACAATAAATATTATACAATTTTTATTTAGAATGAACAAAACATTCAGATTCCAGAAGATTTTATACTTTTAGTATATGAAAGAAATTTAAAATCTTTAAAATACAAAATTTATTTGATAAATATAATTAAAATTGTATTATACATTATAAAATGTATCAAGCACATGATAAAATATATGACATATATTATAAGATATATATGTTACGCTTTTGTAAATTCAAAGTAATTAAAATTCTCGATTGATAATATTTTTCAAGAATTTAAAATTTATATTTTTTAATTAATTTGCTGAAAAATGCGAAATTGTTTTAAAAAAAAATAGTTTATATTTATAAAATTCACCAAAGCACACCACTGTAACACGTTTTCCTGTATCTGTCTTAATCTGTATGTGTGTCTTTCCTGTATCTGTTTTAATCTGTATGTGTCTTTCCTGTATCTTCTTAACTATGTCTTCTTGTCTTCTTTATTTGTCTTAAATAAAATTAAGTTCTACTTCATTGGCGCCAAGGCCGTCTGCCTACTGGCAGATTTCGAGATAGAAATGTTAGCTTTTTACGGGGTAGGGTTGTCACCTTATGTCCAACGCTCTACCGTCATATTAGACCTGGGCCTACGGTTTAAATTGATTGCTAACCATTACATATATCAATGGCATCGAGTGCCAGAGCAGTAGTCACTCAGCCATCAAGCGCAAAATTAGCAGCATTAAATGAAAATAAAGTTTTTTTTTATATTTTCAGATAAATGGCAATTAAAGCATTTTCAAATAGCAGAAAAACAATTGCAAGATTAAATATAAAATGCATTGTAGAAAAAACTATATATATTTTTTGTAGGAACATTTTAAATAGATAAATTCTACATTTCTGAAAAATTAAACATATTTCAAACTGACTTAAATCTAAACCATGGTAATAACATCGAATATTTTACCTAATCAGTTTCTAAAATCTAAATCCGCAGTCAAGCAAGGCTGAAAACCCTGACATCAAATGATTCTCAATTGATGCATATACAATGGAAATTTTATCAGATATCCATCCGTTGTACAAAAGCTTCTTTCAAAACTTGATCAGACAACAGAAGTCTTGAATAGAACAGCACGATGTTGTTGTTGTTAGAGGCAATTTGCGCATTATTTAGCTCTTGGGTTTTTGTTCTTGGAACAGTTTTTACGAGGTTCAAACAACGCACATTAGCATCTGTAATGAGAGCGGAAAACACATTGAACTTCATGGGTCATGGCGCGAACAGAATGTGCGGTATATGCAAAGAAATTAAAAAATATTTTAATTATTATCTTTTTAGTACTGATAGAATATTAAAAGTGTACTGAAATTTATGTTTATTACACATTAATAGCTGTTTATATAACAGTTATAAGGTGATAATTATTGTTCACAAAAATAACTAATCTTTAAATGAACTTTAGGATCACATCTCAAACAGAATGTTCGGTATATGCAAAGAGGCGAAAAATATTTTATTTATTGTCTTTTTTGTATGGATTAAATAATAAAAATGCACTTAAATTTATGTTTTTACATATTAATAACGTTTTTATATGTATAGATATTATATTATAATAATTATTGTTCTCAAAAATAAATGAACTTCATGACTATCTCATGAAGTTCATTTATTTTTTGTGAACACAAACAGAATATTCGGTATCACAAACAATCTCATCACAAACAAAATATTCGGTATATGCAAAGAGACGCAAAAATATTTTAATTATTGAATTTTTTATATTGATGGAATATTAAAAATGTATTTAAATTTATGTTTTTACATGTTAATAACGATTTTACATGTATAGCTATTAATATAATAATTATTGTTCACAAAAATAACTAATTTTTCAAATGAACTTAATGGTCACATTACAAACAGAATGTTCGGTATATACGGAGACGAAAAATATTTTGCTATTTTTTTTAATTGATGGATTATTTAAAATGTACTTAAGTTTATGTTTTTACATGTTAATAACGGTATTACAGGTATAATTATTATAGTATAATAACTATTGTTCACAAAAATAGCTAATTTTTCAAATGAACTGCATGGGTCACGGCGCGAACACAATGTTTGGTATATGCAAAGAGGCGAAAAATATTTTAATTATTACCTTTTTAGTATTGATAGAATGCTAAAAATGTATTTAAGTTTATGTTTTTACATAATAATGGTATGCATAGCTATTATAGCATAATAATTATTGCTCACAAAGATAACTAATTTTACAAATGAACTTCATGATCACATCACAAACAGAATATTTGGTATATGCAAAGAGACGAAAAATTTTAATTATTGCCCTTTTTTGTATTGATAGAATATTAGAAATGTTTTTACATATTAAAAATGTTATACATAATTATTATAGTGTAATAATTATTATTCGCAAACATAACTAATTTTCAAATAAATTTTATGATCACGTCACAAACAAAATGTTCGGTATATGCAAAGAGACGAAAAATATTTTAATCATTAACTTTTTGAAATGGAATGGGAAAAAATGCCCTTAAATTTGTATTTTTTGGATGAATTATTTAAAATGTAATTATATTTGCTTTTCTACGTAGTAATAATTATTTTATATAAATAACTATTATATTATACTAAATATTGTTCACAAAATAGCAATTTATTTTTCAAATGAACTTCACGATCACATCACAAACAGTATGCAAAGAGACGAAAAATATTTTAATTATTGCCTTTTTTAGTATAGATGGAATATTAAAAATGAACTTTAAATTTATGTTTTACATATTAATAGCGGTTTTACATGTGTAGCTATTATAGTATAATAATTATTGTTCACAAAATAACTAATTTTTCAAATGAACTTCATTATTATATAAATGTTCCGTATATGCAAAGAGACGAAAAATATTTTAATTATTGCCTTTTTTTCTATTGATGGAATGTTAAAAATGTATTTAAATTTATGTTTTTACATATTAATAACGGTTTTACATGTATAGATATTGTAGTATAATAATTATTGTTCACAAAAATAACTAATTTTTTCAAATGAATTTCATCACATTATAAACAAAATGTTCGATATACGCGAAACTATTTTAATTATTGTCTTTTTGTATTGATGAAATATTAAAAATGCACTTAAATTTATGTTTTTACATATTAAAACGGTTTTATATGTATAGTTATTATAGTATAATAATTATTGCTCACTTAATTTTTCAAATGAACTTCATGATCACATTATAAACAGAATGTTTTGTATATACGATAAGCCGAAAAATAGTTTAATTATTGCCTTTAGTATTGATAGAATATTAAAGATATATTTAAAATTATTTTTTTACATATTAACAACGATTTTACATGTATAACTATTATAGTATAGTATAATAATTATTGTTTGCAAAAAAATTTTTTTCAAGTGAATTTTATGATTACAACACAAACAGAATGTTTGGTATATGCAAAGAGATAAAAAGTATTTTAATCATTAACTTTTTAAAGAATGGAATGGAAAAAATGTACTTAACTTTGTGTTTTTCGGATGTATTATTTATAATGTTATTAAACTTGCGTTTTTATGTATTAATAACTATTTTATATAAACAACTATTATAGTGTACTAAATATTGTTCACAAAAAATAACAATTGATTTTCAAATGAACTTCATGGATAACTTTTAACGAAACATTGCACAAGCACAATTATTTGTATATACAATGAGATGAAAAAATTTTTAATCATCACTTTTTTAGTATTGATTGAATATTAAAAATATCCTTATATATGCGTTTTCACATATTAATAACTATTTTAAATGCATTACTATTCTAATATAACTATTGTTAACTTATAAAATCAGCAACAACTAATTTTTCACTTATTATTGCAAAACATTCCTAAAAAAAAAAAAAAAAAAAATATGCCAAATTTCATGCATACGTAGTAAGTTAAATTATGCATACACATTTTTATAGTAAGTAAAATAACTAATTGACATTTTGACAAAAAAAAAGTTTTGACTATTTTGTATTATATTGTCCTCTTATAAAAAGTAATAAAATATAACTTGAATTAATAATTATCATAGTTGTGATTTTTATAAGAATTCAAAAAATCAATTTTTGTGTACTCTGACAAATTCTTTTCTTTTAATTTTTTTAATAATATATTTATATCTATCTATGTATGTATAAATATATACATATATATAACATACAAACATACATGGATATGCATGTATATATATATATATATATATATATATATATATGTATATATATATATATATATATATGTATATATATATATATATATGTATATATATATATATATGTATATATATATATATATATATATATATATATATATATATATATGTATGTATATACATATACATACAAACGGTTAACAATTTTATTATAGATTTTTAGAACAATTTTAGAATAGAACAATTTTATTAGAAAACAAAGGTAATCAAGCCGATTGTAGCTACTGATTTACAAAAAATTCGAATAATTTTAAAATAAATAGGATCTTTATTTGTATTTAGTTATTTTCATATACATACATACACTCACCCCCCCCCCATATATATAATTTTATGTATTGAAAATTTAATGAGCGTATTCTTGAGCATAAACACTGAATATAAATTAAAAACATGAAAACACGGATTTTTAATTATTAACAGATTTTTAGTAATTAAAATTCCGTTTCATTTGAAATATGTTTGTAAATTATTTAACTCTTTTTTAATATTATTTATGCTATTTCGTTTAATATTTATTATTTATTTCTTCATTATCTTCTATTAATAAGAGTGCGATCTTTAAAAATATAGAAACTTATTTACAACTAATTGATCGCAATAAATTTTTCGCATATAAAATTAATTTTTCTCACTTATAATCTCAAAATAGATATTAATAATAAAAAAATCTGGACACTTTTATGTAAACAAAGTAAGTTAAATTTTCTCAGTCTATCATGATCATATATAAATTTAAAAAATATAGAAAATTAAATAATTATGCCTACGAATTTTGAAAAAAAAAAAAAAAAAAGAAAAGAAAAGAAACATTTTTTTTTTGTAAATGGTACTATTCACAAAATAATAAAATATGACTATCTCCACAATTCACAATTCGCATATAATAAATTGCAATTGGATCACTAACTTTTGTAATTTTTACAAACATTCACTCACATTGAAAAAAAGGTACTGATACAATAAAATAGAAAATTAAAAATTTAATAAAATCATATGACTATTTTCAAGTTTAACAATAGTTAGAATAATAATGAATTTTATACATACATTGATCTGCTATGCAGATAAATTTGGGGAACACCATACATTAAAACTTCTAAGTTTCGCTGTCTCTTTTCCAAAATCGTCTTCTTACTAAACGTAAACAGGTTTTTAATTACATTTCTGTTAGTAAATAAGAAAAGTTAGTAAATAAATATAACTTTAATTTTATAAGTTTAATCAGTAAATAATTAATTTGTTAATAAAATAATTAATTAATGATTGATTAAACAATGTATTAAGGAGTAGTTATAAAATGCGTTAAATCTGATAGTATAACATTGTAAAATATTTACAATCATAGTAAAGAGCATACTTTAAATGTCTTACGAAACAAGTTATAACTAAAAATTAGATTATAAACATAAAATATTTCCATATTATGGAGCATAAAATTAATTGTGAAAACCGATTCTAATTAAAACATAAAAATAAATATTTTAATGGACTTTTACAAATTCATGAATGATAATAATAAATTTGCCATAATAATAATAATAACTAATATTATAATACTAACATTGAAATTCAGTAATTTAAAGAAACAAAGAATAACAAACCTAAAAAGAAATAAATAAAAAGACAGAAAGTTTTATTATTATCAATATTTTAAACATTTATTATAAATTATCAATTAAGAAATGATCAATGTATAAGTTGTTTAATACTAAAAACGACGCAATCTATAAATATAAAATTAAGGACAATTTTTAAATCACATGACATTAATTACAAAATATTATCAAGAAGAAAGTTTATATGTGTAGTATTTTAAATTAGCAAAAGGACATTTTTATAATAATTACACAAAAATATCAAAAAGATTTAATGTTCAAAATGCAAATTCTGCTATGTAGAAATCCTGTATTCTTAAAGTGTATAGAAAAAAAAAATGAATGTTTTTAATAGTTGGTTTAATTAAATTTTAATGAAATGCATTAGGAAAAACAATTTAATTTGTATTTTTAAATGTCTCAATCAATTTATTTTTATGTAGTGATTGTCAGATTCTTCAGAGTTATTTTTCTAAATTATTACTTTGAATCTTGAAAATTCATTTTTAGCATTTAAATCCGTTAAATTAAAAGTTTTCCATATTGGTATATTTTATTTATAATTTTTATTCTTCTGTTATTATATATTTGTTGAGTCTGTTATTATATATATGTTATTAGTTATATATACTTCTGTTATTATACGTATATACATATATATCAGTAACCTATCTAACTGTTTGTTGCTTCTAACTGTCTGTACGTTAGTGCTTATTTCTGTTATTTTATAACTACTTAAAATTATTTCTATTTCTCAGTCACGAATTTTTCTAAATTGTTTATTAGCACTTTTATCTCATAAAATAAGTAATTGTTAATAAATGTTAAAATTATTCATTTTTCTTAACTTATGCACCAAATGTTTTGTCTTAAAATTATTTTCCTTTGCCTTTAATAATATTTACTTAATTTTTACGCATATATCAATCATGTTAATCGTAAATAATGTTAAACATTGTTATACAGAAAACATTAACACTGGATATTTTATATCTTAAGCAATTGTTTCTTTGTAATTTTTAATGTTTTTTCGTTCAAATTGGACAAAAAATTATTATATGAAACAATGTCTTTCATAATTTGTGACTACGTTAATTATTACGAACAATTTTTTTCGACTTAAAACTTATTAGAATTATTTCAAGCAGAATAATAAATCCTCAAATTTTAGCACCCTACAATAGTGACGTGGCATGCAACAATATCAACATTACAACAATATCAAAACCTATTTTAATCTAGTACATATTGTAAATATAATGCAAATGCACATGAAAATACATTATCATCTTCATTGGCGCAATAGTCCCATGGTGGACCAAGGCCGTCTGCCTACTGGCAGATACATTATCATCTGAGCCACGATAATTATACAGGAAGAAACATGGAATAGCTTTTAAGCTTACAAACGATTTGACGATTGCATTAAATAAATATGGCACACTATTCTTGTTTTAAAACTTACTCACTTAATGTTAAGTATACGGTTGAGAAAATCATATTGTAAAATGCAACAGCATTTTTGTAATTATTTCTAATCATATTAATTTAAAGGCAATATCAAGATAATATTTCAGTTTTCAAGAGCCTTAAAAAATTTTATAGGTACACAAGAATATGCAAACAATAATTCCTTTTTTGTATAATATGCAACCACAAACGCTATATAGTAAGGAAAAAAATTGCTACAATGAGGAAGAAACAAAGAGAAAATAGTGTAAAAATATGTTTGTTAGATATATAATCATAATTTAAAGCAATAATTTTAATATTTAATATATTTGAGTTTATTTAAACTTCCACATTAAATGTCATTCTGTGTCAATCTTATAATAATATTTAAGCATATAAATGATTTGTAGATTATATTAAATAAATATGGCATAACTAGTTTTATTTAATATTTACGCACATAATGTTAAGTATATGGTTGGAAAAATTACATTGTAAATGTCTTAATAACAGCATGGTTTCTAATCATATTGATTAAAAAAGCGATACAATATGGAAGATAATATTTCAGTTTTCAAGAGTCTTAAAAAAATTTCATACGTATACAAAAATATGTAAACGATAATTTCTTTTTGGTATAATATGTAGCCACAAACGCTATATAGTAAGGAAAAGTTGCAACAATCAGCGGAAGAAACAAAAAGAAAAGAGTGTAAAAACATGTTTATTAGATTTATAATCGTAATTTAAAGCAATAATTACAATATGCAATATATTTTAGTTTATATTAATCTCCGCATTAAATGTCATAGTATGCCAATCTTACATCAACCTTTAAGCTTACAAGTGATTTGTCGATTACATTAAATATGGTATAACTATTTTTTGTTTAATATTTACTCCCATAATTTTATGTCTATAGTTGGGAATATTATATTATAAAATGTATATTATTAACAGCTTTTTGTAATTGTTTCTAATCATATTAATTAAAAAAGTGATACAATATACAAGGTAATATGTCAATTATCAAAAGTCTTAAACAAATTTTATCGGTATATAAAAATATGCAAACAATAATTTATATTTTGTATAATATATAGTCTCAAACGCTATATAGTAAGGAGAAGTTGCTACAATCCAGCGGAAGAAACAACAAAAGAAAACAGTGTAAAAACATGTTTATTAGATTCATAATCGTAATTTAAAGCAATAATTACAATATGCAATATATTTTAGTTTATTTTTTAGTTATTTTTTAACATTCCCATTAAATGTCATACTATGCCAATTCATGATTTTTCAGTTTCAAAAGTAATTTTTGACAACATCTTTTAGCTGTCTTCGATCGCAATTTGACCATTAAAATTACTTGTTTTCATATATTTGAACAATTCTTCAAGTTTGTCCTCCAGATCAACTACACAGCAAGTTCAGATGGCGAGACGGCCTTCGAGCATATTTTAGAATCAGGAAAATGTTAAAAAAATCCCACTCTTACGAAAATAATTTTCCATTTTCTAAAATTCTTGGAATTAAGGGTAAAATTGAATATTAAAGGGGCATATTCAGTAATGTATTTCAATTATACAACCATCGGCAAAGACAATGACTGCTTTAGCAGCATAAAAAGTAAGTGCTGAGAAACTTTCTCAGTAGAGAAAAAAAAAAGAGCTGTATTGAATCAAAGAGCTGTAAAAGAGCTTATAAAGAACTGTCTTGGATCAATCATGAAAGGATATCCTAAAGAAGTTATTTAATAATAGAATAACTAAAAATAAGATTTAATGTCTAACAAACACAACATCTTTATGATTAATATTTACGAATTACAATTATCTCTTGTGTGTGTTATGCAATTATTTATTACTTTGATTCTGTAATTTTTTGTAGTAATATTTTTATTGTATATTTTTTGTAATCAAATTTAGAGTAGAAGAGTTTCTTTTAAGTGAATGAAAATACTACATTTTTAAAATAGTAAATTATACTTTATTAGCAAAAAACTATTTTGGTAGATATTCGAAAATTGAATCCTTGAATTTATTTCACAAATTTTTATAAATCCACTAGTAAAGGTCATAATACATAAAATTACGGAAAAAAAGTCACGAGTCGGCATAAAAAATTCCTACTCAGGAGTCAAAATTTTTGGCCGACTCTAATATATTATTAACATTTTTTTTTTTTTTATTTTGCCATAGAAACCTTTACTTTTTAAAGATTAATTAAAACTACTATATAAATAATATTATCACTTTCAAAACAAAGTAGGAATTGTAGCTTTTGGATAGTTGAAGGAATACTTTTGATGAGTTTCAGATAATTTGCAAGTCCATATAATTAGCCAATCTACCCTTCAAGATACCCTTCAACCCTTCAAGATTAAGCCCTTGTTATCCAAGATGATTCATAACACAATAATCATCTTGGATAACAAGGCTTAATCTTTTCTACATGCAAAAACCCTTTTATTTTCAAGTAAATTAAATAAAATTATAATATAAATCCTTTAATATAAACAAAATAAAATTTAAAAAAAAAAATCGAAACTGTATATATCATTTGAAACACCTGTAAGTAATATAATTATTTTCAAATCAAAACAATAATGTGCAAATATTTGAATGGCTAAATGATTACTATTGATGATAGTCCAGATCATCACATGATAATAATAATCATCATTTGCAAACCAAAACAAGAATGTGCAAATATTTGAATGGCTAAATGATTACTATTGATGATAGTCCAGATCATCACATGATAATAATAATCATCATTTGCAAATCACAAAATAAGAAGTGCGATTTATCAACATCAATAGATGCTACTAATAAATATCGTACTACGATCGTTATAGTATCGATACCACTAATAAATATTGTTGTTTCGTCATGTGATATAAAATCTATTATCCTGTTATTTGAATCTAAATATTACTATTGATGATATAAAAATATTACAAATTGATTTATGATTAACTATTAATGTTAATTCACATGAAATAAAGCATAGAATAATTTAAGATAGTCAAAACTAAAAATGACGACAACATGTAACTTTTTCTCATTCGATATTCAAATCGATACTACTTAAAATCGTTTTATGAACCCCCTTGCACGTAGTGAAAGATTGCACGATCTCACTTATCCTGTTTTCCCACGTTACATTTGTAATAATACGGAAAAACTGTTACTAAGCAATTTTAAGGTATTAAAAATGCATTTTTAACTTTTAATGCATTACTGGCAAATAAACATGGACGTCTTTAAGATGCCTTAAAACTAAAATGCACTGATGTTAACTTTTTCTCATTCCCAGGGGCGCGTGTACCTTAAAAAAATCGTAAGCCACGGACGCGGAGTAACAATGCCCGCGTGAAAGCTCTACGATCCTATTAGGACCGGGAAGGTCCAATCTGTTTTCCCATGGGCGACATTTATAATAATGCGGTAAAAAAATGATACTAAGCGATTTTAAGGTAGAAAAATACATTACAAATAGAATATATAAAAACACAAATAAAATATATAAAAAGGATTAGCAAATAGCGAACAGTATTGTATTCATTTATAAAATGTAATGCCAGAAAAACATAACATGGGGCCTGATTGCAGAGAGTGACTACCGCCCTGGAGCTCTGTCCCACAGATTTTTGGGATCGTGTCCCGGCTATGCTATGGATGCTTGTAATGGTTCGGAATCTGCTTTAAAAACCGTAAGTCCCTGACTAATATGACTCCAATCGTAAGTCCCTGTCTAATAGAAAATGAGAAGTGGGCATAAGGCCGATAACTCTACCTAGTAAAAAAAACTTTATTTTGAAAAAACAATATTTAGAAAAGATTTCATTGAAAAGCAAATTGAAAAATAATTTTTATAATGTAAATACAATTATAATACGACGAGGAACAAAAATGTATTATTCTTAATATCATTTTGCTTAAGATAATTTTGATAAAAAGTGAATAAATAAATATATAATAATCTTGATTTTAAAGAAGAAACTTTGGAACAAAAACTTTTTAAGTTAGTAGTAAATTGTGTATTGGCGCGTGTGCTCTTTATGGTGAATATGGCAAAAAATTCTTACCAGATAATTTGATACTGAATAAATAAAAAATATCTTGCTTTAAATATTGATATTAATTCTTCTTTGTTATTAAACTAATCGAATATCCATTTTAGCTCTTTTAGTTTCTGGAAAATTAATTTGTAATTTTATTTTTGCTTTTTATATGTAAAACAGTCTGATGACATACAGGATTTACATTTAGGATAAAAATAAAAATATTATTGGATAAACTATTTAATTTTTTTTTTTTTTTTTTGTCACAGAATAATTCTTACGGGAATTAAATTATAAAAAAATAATAATAAGATTTTTTTAAAAACATTTATGATTAGTTTTTTTTATTTAAAAATATTTCTCACAAGCAATTAAATATTCGAACTAATTTTTGATTCTTATTATAATAAAAACAAAATTATTTTTATCACAAAATGAGTGAAGATTAAATGAGTAACTTAAAACCACCATTAAAACAAAATTTATAAAGTAACATATTTTTTATATTTTTTACACACATTTGCTTTTTTATTGTTATATATGATATATGTAATAATTTGAGTAAATAATACAAATTTTTTGGGTTTGATGAATATCATTACAAATCTTAAGCGATCTTTAGCAAAGCAAATGTGTTGCAAATATTAATTTATAAATTTTATTTTAATCTTGTTTTAAAGTTATTCATTTAATTTTCACTCATTTTGTGATAAAAACATTTTAGTTTTATTATAAGTTTTGAACTATCGATAAATTTCAATAAAAGTAATATTTTACATTTAGATGCATGAATTATTTTTAACATAATATTTTAAATATTAAGAAGAAGAAACCCAAAATTGCTTGCTAAGTTAATATTATGTATGAAATGGAACATTTGAGGTAAAATTATTATATAAAAATCTCAAAATGAATGTGAAATAAAATTAAGTAGGTTTATGAATACATTTAAAATATAATTGAGATTTTCGCGGTATCAAATATATCTTTAATTGTTTGATTTAAGTTTTATGGCATTGAGCCTTCATAGTACAGTCTCAGTATTCGAATAAAAAATTCAAAATATTTGAATGGTGCTGTCTTATTCGATAAAAAATTAAATTTGAATGGTTTTAATGATAAGTATTCGAATCAGCCTCTCATGTTAAGTATTCGAATGAGCCTCTCGTGTCAAGTATTCGAATGAACTTTACTGAAGAAATGCATAGAAAAGCTATGAAAAAATTCGTAGTTTATCATTGACATCTTTTAGAAATTCAAAGAACAAACTAAGCAATAATGATCAGAAATTATCTGATAAACTTTTATTCATCGACATGATATCTAAAATAAATCTCTTCTATACTGTATCATTATTGAGATATCCTATGAATTACTTTCAACAAAAAATTAAATTTAATTCTCTCTGAAACTTGTTTTAGATAAGAATAAAAGGAAAGTTCCGAATGAAGGTAACATATTTTACTTTTAGGACACTTTTTTTTAGAATTTATTGCCCACCTCTCCACCCCTGTCCCCCATTCCAAAAACTGCCAAAAAAGGAAAATGGCATCCTTATGAACAAGACAATGAAGCAATTTTCTGGATCAACTGAAGGGTCACGTTTAACCTTGAGTGGCCCTACTCTGACCAATTGACATTTCGTTTTGACATCGAAGTCACGTTTCTCGCCACGATTTTACGACATCCGAATTTCGTACGCCAATTAGAATTCGGCCGAATTTATTCACCAGATAAGAGAGTCGCTTTTCCATCAAAAAGAGGGATTGCGAAAAGTGGAAGTCTTTTTTACTTTTTTTTTTTTCCACCGTTCCCTCCTCTGCAAGATAGTCTTTCGGAGCAGGATTTGCTCAATCATAGCCAGCGGGGCTGTAGGGGACAGGGGCTTTTCTAGAATGCCCTGTCACGATAGAAGGAATTGTGGTGACAGTTGCGACCCATTAACGCACCTGAGACCGAGGAGACACTGAGACCAGGTCCGAGCGGCGTCGATTGGCAGTGTTTTGAGATTAGTCATCTTTCGAAAGAAGTCATGGTCGTTTGATGGCAGTGCTGCAAACCATATGGAGATGGCAGGTAAGGTGAAATTCTGATGTAAAGCCAGTTAAATATTTTTAGTTATTCAATTGCTTAAGCGAGTAAAGTAACTTATTTATAACTAGTTATAAAACTTCTTAACTTTAAAACTAGTTATATACTTGAGATTCTATAAAAGTTGGAGCTTCATAGTATAAGACTTCGTAATTATTAGTCGCTAATTAAGTGTTTAATTTAAATTATTTGACTTAACCTCAAGCAACTTTATTAAAAAAGAGTAATAAACGACTAAAATATTTAACTAAGTAAATGTTAACTATTATTAACTATCAAATTATTTAACTAAATAATTATTCTTATTTATCACCCATCCACTTAATTCAATTGCTTAATAAATTTTTACTATTTATTAAACTGAATTCAGGTACTACTTAAATACTAAGTGTTAAATGTCAGTTTAAATTAGACTTATTCGCATATTTAAATTCGGAGAACCTTAACTACTTAATTAACTATCATTAAGTCTTCACAAACTTAGCCCCTTATATAATATAATATAGATGATTATAAAATTCACAATTATTAGTCGCTAATTAATCGTTAAATTTAATTTATTGACTTAGCCTCAAACAACTTCTCATTAAAAAAGAGTAATAAACAACTAAGATATTTTAACTAAGTAAATGTTAACTGCTATTAACTATTAACATATTTAACTAAGTAATTATTCCTATTTATCCCCATCCACTTAATTCAACTGTTTAATAAATTTTCACCACTTATTAAACTGACTTCAGGTATTTATTAAATACTAAGTGTTAAATGTCAGTTTAAATTAGATCTAGTCGCATATTCAACTTCAGTGAACCTTAAATACTTAATTAAATATAAGTCTTCACAAAATTTAGTCCCTTATTTAATATAATATAGATGATTTTAAAATTCCCAATTATTAATCGCTTATTAATATAAATTTAACTTACTAACTTAATCTCAAGCAACTTTTCATTAAAAAAGTAATTAAGAAACTAAGAATAGTTATTTAGTTGAATATTTTAATAGTTAACATTTACTTAGTTAAATATTTTTAAACTTTTAATTATCCTTTTTGAATGAAAAGTTGCTTGAGGTTAAGTCAATAATTCAAATTAAAAGCTTAATTTGCGACTAACAATTGTGAAGTTTTTGTGATCGTCTATATTATATTAAATAAGGAACTAAGTTTTGAGAAGATTTAATGATATTTTTTAAATAGTAAAGGTTCATTGAGGTTGAATATGTGACTAAGTCTAATTTAAACTGGCATTCAACACTTATTTAACTTTATGTATTTAATAAGTACGTAAATTCAGTTTAATAAGTGGTGAAATTTTATTAAGCAATTGAATTAAGTTAATGAGGAAGTGTTAGAAAGTTAAAAAATTAAAGTTTTCGAATTCAATTTAATAAATGATGGAAAAATTCATTAAACGATTTATTACATTTTTAGTGAAAAGGATTCTAAATTAAATAATAAAAAATGGTGAAATTTTTATTCAATAAACATCTGAATTAAATTTAATAAAAAATAAAATTAACTACAACAATAATTAAATAAATGATTAGCGAGTTTCAGTAGAAATTGATAACAGTGCGAATAGAATTTTTGTGTAAAATTTAAATTATTGAATTGGATTAATATTAGCTTAAAGGAAGAGAAGGGATTTTTTAATTGTAATAAAAATGACGAAATTTAATTAATATTATTTACATAATACTTTAAATTAGGACGGGAATGTTAAATTTCTCACACATTTTTTTTTTTCTTTTTTTTTTAATTGATACAATTATTTTAATTTAAATCTTCATTAAATGATAGTTTCATAATGAAATTATTTATGAAATTTTTTTGAGTTGCAGCATATACTGATTTTTATTATAGTTTCAAAATATTTAATTCTTTAGCATTTAAAAATCAAATGAAATATAACAAACGAAATTTCGACAAAAATTTGTTTATATTTTTAAATCAATTTGTAAATATTTTTCGCTCATTAAGAATTTTTTTTATTAAAAAAGATATTTAATATTCTAGGGATATAATTCTTTTAATATTTACAAAAATAATAAAAGTTAATTTTTATATACAATTGCAATTTGTATTATGCAAATAATGAAATAATCTACTTTACTTATTCATTTGGAATGCTTTTTAATATAAAATTTCTATTCCCTTGTTATTTATTTACTGCCATCATTTATGTCTTCATCAAAAATCACCATTTATGTCTTTTATATTTAAGTAATAACATTTTTATCACAATGACTTAAGTATCAATTATTTTTTTAATATAATCTTAACTGCCAGAAACATATTTTTTTTTCGTGTTAAATCATTTTATGGGTCTTTTAATTAGCCAGTGAAGAAATTTTCACCTCATTAAATCACAACTGGTTTAAGTTTAAGTTAGAAATTTTATTACATGCCATGATTTACGATTAATTCTCTATTCTTTATGAGAAGTGGTATCTAATTTAAAAGGTATCTTTGTTCTTAATTGAATGAATCTGCTATCATGCTTTTGAAACTCCAGAATTATTTGTAGGTAATTCATATTTAAATATGCTAAATATGTATTTTATCTGAAAGTTTAATTATATATTTGTTTATTTATTTTTAAGAACATACCAATGAGTAAATGGGTAAAAAAAAAAAAAAAAAAAAAGATTTTCAATGATATTTCAAACTTTTATATTAATAAAAAGATTAATATACAAAAATTTCTTTAATTAAAAAATAAAAATTTAATTAATCTAAAAAAAAATCGGCCTTGGTCCATTGTGGGCCTAGGCCGTCTACCTAATAGCAGATTTCGAGACAGGAGATGTTTTCTTTTTGACATGGTAGGATAGTCAGCCCTACGATTTACAGTCATATTAGACAGGATCTACAGTTTAAAGGGGATTTCAAACTACTACAAGCATACGGGATTCAAGCCCAAAGCCTGTTTCACCGAGCGTCAAAACGCTTGTCACTCGGCCAACAGGCCCTTTGAAGCTTTAATTCTCAGTTGGTTTTTGTCACACACACACACACCCATACACACACACACACAAACATATTATATATATGTGTGTGTGTGGGTGTATTAATTCCTTAGTTCGCAAGGTTATTTTAGCTTCAAGATTTAAAGTTCTTTCATAGATAACTTTTCTATATTAGTAAAAATACTTTTCTATTTTTATAAGCACACTAGCTTATTTTCCTAGTATGTATTGTGGAATGTTTTCGCATTTTCGAACCTTGTGGTTTAGGGTTAGTAAAAAGAGTTCAAATTTTTAGTATCCATGCACCCTTATGACTGAATTTATGCCCTGAAGCACAGCTAAAAAAAAAAAAAGAAGAAAAATTCCCCATTCCATCCTGAAATTCTCCAAGAAATTTGCGAAAGCCATTTCAGGAAAGGTACAAAAACGAGGAAGCCCGCTCTTATAAACATGGCCCCTAAAACAAGGAAGCCGGAGTATTTCAAGAATAAGAAGAAAAAAAATTCTTGTGGTTTTAAGCTCGAAGCCTGTGTCACCGAGTGCCAGAGCACTAGTCACTTGGCCATTAGGTCTTGTAAAATTTTAGTTCATCTTTAATTCTCAGTTGTTTTTTTTACAATAAATTGAAATTTTTCAAACTTTCAGTTGTATATATATAATTCCTTAGTTTGCAGTTTGCAAGCGTATTTTAGCTTCTGGGTTTAAAGCTTTTCGCAGCTTCTTTTATATTTTAGTAAAAATACTTTTTTTATTTTTACAAACACACTAGCTTATTTCCCTAGTTTGCATTCTGAAATGTTTTCACATTTTCCGAACCTTGTGGTTTAGGGTTAGTAAGAGTTCAGATTTTTTACTATTCCATGCACCCTTATGACTGAATTTATGTCCTAAAAACACAGCTCAAAAAAATTCCCCATTCCATCCCGAAATTCTCCAAGAAATTTGCGAAAAGCCATTTCAGGAAGGGTACAAAAACTAGGAAGACCACATGGCCCCTAAAACCAAGGAAGCCGGAGTATTCCAAGAATAAGAAGAAAAAGAAAAAAGAAATTCTTGTGGTTGGCCGCTGTAAAAAAAAGAAGAAAAGAAACAAGACGCGTGCAGTGAAAAAAATCTCGATAGGACCCAAGTACCCGGGAGCAAATTATAAAGTTTGGGTCATTCGCCGGCCTTAACGATGCCGGTCTTGCGGTGGCCGAGCCGTAAAAAGGCCGTTACTCAACGGCGTAAAACGGCCATAAGACGGGACCCAATCTTCTGTTTACATTCCGTGTACCCTAAAAACAAAATGGCCGTGATCAAAGGCTTGAAATAACTTCGGGAAAGGATTCCATTAATTAGTAGTAAAGTTGGTAGCCAACTTTTAATGGCATCCTAAAAACCACGACGGCTCTCGTAAAATGGTAGCATAAAAATCTTATTCCACTTTAATAAGGTCTCCTTTTTTTTTTTTGTATTATGTGTGCGCGGATCATTCAAGTTGGATGTGTTAACAAAAATACTAATTTCTTAACGAAGTAAGAATAACTATTAATGTCAATCTGGTAGGTGATTAGATGAGATTAACTATCATTACAAATTCAACCAATTTCCGCAGGTGTTTTCTACGTTGTTATCATTATTTTTTATGCATCAGATAAATTAGAAATGAGGAAATAAAACTTTAATATATATCAGTGTGAATAAATACAGGGTTAGCATAAATAATTAGATTATAGATTGATATTTTCAAAAATATTGCCTATTATAATCAATGATGTAGGAAAATAAAGAAAAATCTTCTTTTTTTTTTTTTTTTACAAATTTTGATTTGTGAACCTTTCATAACACGACAAAACATTTATTTTGTAATTAAGTTCGTTTCATACATTTTGTATTTTTACACTGTCAACGGTTCTTTAGGCAGCACTGATGGGTTCTTTAAGTTATTGAGTGTTTTCGGCAATGCATGCTTACAAATAAGATCTTTATTATTATTTTTGTTTTTAGCTAAATAAAAAAGAAATTAGATGTTGTAAGATCAAAGGATCTTAGTCGCCATGGGAAGTAACTTTAGCATCCAAAGTTCAAAAGGGTACAGTTGAACTTTGTTGAGACACCAAGTTCGTACTTTCCTCATGAACTTGTTTCAAAATAACCGTATTTGAAACAAATCCAGGTAACTACTACTACTAGTACACCACGCCACACCATATCACTGTGCCTAGAGCTGAGTTGTCCCTTTACTGTTTGGGAATGATGTGGGTGAAAAGTCTGATTGGGCTCTGTGTACGGTCATATGAGACGGGGACCTACGGCTTAAAGTGGATTCCGAACCACTACGAACATCCCTGGTACTAACGGATTCGAACTCGAAACCTGTGGTATCGTACGCCAGAGCGGCCATAATCCTGTATTTTGTTTGATATAAATATACTTTTATTTTGTAGATAAGTATATTTTTAAATAAAGGCTAGATTAGGTAAGAGATTGTCAGATGCTTCGTTTAAAATTTGTAATACAGAATAACTTTAATTCTAAGTTAAACGTATGGTCCTCAATTAAATTTTATAAGTAAAGAGTTTCTACATACAGTTACAAATGAAGGTCAAGAAAGAAGTATTTACAAGAAAATTGTTTATAGCATAACATTATCGAAAATATAATTAAACAACTAGTATTTTAGCAATCTTCTATGTTTCTTCATCGATGTTTTTCATTTAAAAATATTTATAAGTTCTTGAAAACAAGCTTGAAAGCAATAAGTTCTTTGCTGTACAAAAAGAATATCTACTGGTTTTATGCGCTTTATGAATTACTTTAACACTTATAAAATTTTTTTTTTTTTTTTTACAGTATTCCGATAGGCTTGTTTAAAACATATTTATAATGAAATTTATTATAGATTTAGATCAAAAATTTCAAACCATAGTGGAAAAAGAATTCCATAAGTTTTGTAAAAGCAGTTAGATTGATAATAGAAATGCAATTTGTTGAAAAAAAAAAAAAAAGCATACATATATCATCTTATACATATTCTCGAAATTGTATTATGTTTATAGATTAAATAACAGATTACAAATAATTTCCATAAGACCTATCGATATGAGAAAAGCATATTCGCTATCACATTGAGTTTCCTCGTTTTTGAAAGCAGTGGTTGCAACGGATGCAGTTAACGAATTCGAACATCAACCCTCGCATGCTAATTTCTCAAGTTAACATTGGGCCAAGAATTGAGTGAATACGTTTTAACTCTCTCTATGCGCGTTTAGTAGTATCTTTCTCACAGGAAGGAAAAACATAAAATGACGAAAATAAAAATTTATAGTGACTTAATCTTTTTATTTTCTGCGCTATTTTGTTTAAATTACGTTACCGGACGACGGACAGACATATTTCACACGATTCACATTCGGTAGCAATACAGGAGGTCATGCACACACTTTGTTAACAATAATCTCACATTCTTCTGTTGTAGTTAAAATACTAAAAGGGCAGTTTTGTTAAATTTATGGTTTTTGCTTAAATTTATGAATTGGAAATCTGTATACTATACACATTACTTTACGATTTTTGAATTCAAATTAGTTACTAAAGTGTTATATTTTAAAATTACGCTGTAACAATTTAAAATACTATACAACTATTATAGCATTCTAAGGGGATGGGGGGAACCTCTATGTAATAAATTGAGTACAAAAATTGAGTATTTAATCTTATACAGCATTTTTATTTGCATTTTCTTTTACAATTGAGTAATATTTTAATTGTGTTACAATATTATCTGATCAGCCATTTTTATTTAACTCTCTACCTTCGAAATTACGAATTCTGCATGGTTCCACTATATTTAAAGTTGTTTGTTTTTAATTTTTAAAATAGTTATTTATTTAAGAAAATAATAAAATATATAAAAATATATAGGATTTTTTTTTTTACTTCCTTTTCTTCGTTGTATAAGCAACTATTTATTTTTGAATAGAAATGAACGAATAATATATCTTTTATTATAAATATTCAGTTGTTTGTTTTATATTTTTAAAATCGGCATTTATTTCAGAAAATGATAAAATATATAAAAATATTCTTGATTTTATTTTTACTTTCTCTTTTTCGTTGTGTAAGCAATTATTTATTTTTGAATAGAAATGAAGGAATAATATTAATTATAGTTATTAATATTTAGTGTTTTTAATTTTTAAATTTGTATTTATTTCAGAAAATGATAAAATATATAAAAATATACTTGATTTTTTTTTTATTTCCTTTTCTCATTTGTGTAAGAAATTATTTATTTTTGAATAGAAATGAACGAATAATATTAATTAAAAATAATAATTAAAATTAAATTCTATATTAAAAAACTTATGCTGCATAAGTTTATACATTAAAAATTATTTTTGGCTTAAAAATGCTTTTATATAGCAAATAATAACATTAACATAATTTAATTAACAATTTAATATTGCATTCACAAAATAAAAAATAAAAAAAAATTTTATGATATTTTTCAGTGTTCAGTATTTTCATTTATAAATAATATTACATTTATTTTTTTGACCCCTTCCCCAAATTATGTGATATATGTCAAAATGAAAAGTCATAAAATTAAAAATAAATATAAAAATAGCATATTTAATTTTAGTTTCAATGCATGTTTAAGGTTTGCTTAATATAGTTTAAACATTTATACCTATTTCAAAGCTTGCTTAAATACGAGGTCAGGAATTATAATAATCATACAAATGCATTTTATAAGTAATTTTACGAAATACGTTAGTAATCTATATATTTGAGAAGGTTTTTCCCTGTTAGAAACGATAGTAGCAAATTTAAATAATTTATACTATTATGATACTGCCGTCGAAATAAGCCAGTTGAGTACTTTGGGAGGCAGAACTCTAGTTTGTGTTGAGCCAATAGAAAGCAAGACCACTCTACCTCCAACCTACCGGCACAAATGGCTTCCTTTCTATTGGTTTAAAAGTTTAACATTATGCTGCGCGAAGTCTACTTTCCAGGAAGACGTTCTCTAGTAGAGGGACTTTCCACAAAGAAAATAAAATGTTTAAATTAAATAATATAATGCTGCATTTCATTTAAGATGAAAATGGAAATTATTCAGAAAAACTAAATTTGTTTACAATTTTTTTTGCTCGTTTTTTCTTTATAATAGTATCTTACATATAAAATGCTTAAATTTAATTAGTAATGAAATTAAGTGATATTTTTTCTGTTGATTTATCAAAAAATATAAAAATTCAGTGCTTACGTATTAACGGTACCTTTGCGACGACTTGGCGGTTTTTAAGTGTCGCCAATCTAACAGCTACCAAGGTTACCAAACCAATAGAATAGATTGGTGCCATTTAAAAACCGCCAAAATCTGTAGCTGCGGTTGGCGCGTGTGCTCTTTATTAACAACTGTCGCCAAGGTACCGTTAATACGTAAGCACCACTTTTAATTCTTATATTATGTAAAATTTTTTAGAATAAAATTAATGATTGAACACTAATTTTTTTGATTATATACTTTTTATGCATTTATAAGATAGAATTAATTTAGGGTTCAGAAAGGGCATAACTGATGTGCGACATTTTTTTCAACAATTAGGGATATTTCCTAATTGTTGGAATTCTTCAAATTATTAGACATTTTAGGTTTGACGAAATAAAAGGTGGATAATTTGTATTATTGAATAACCATATAAATAATCATATAAAGTTTATTTTAGAGAAAACAAATTAAGAAATAGATAGAAGTTTTATATACCATATACTGTTAATTAATTTTTCAATATTTTAATTTTTTAAAATTGAATATATATATATATATATATACACACACATTTTTAAAAGCAAAATAGATTGTAGTGCATCAAAATTCTGAAATTTGAATTGCATATTTATGATCAAAGCATTTTTCTTAATGTCGAATTGTTAACCATTTTTTTTTTATGATAAAATGTATTTTTTATTTTTATTTTTAAATAGTTGATTTTGTTTTATAATATGGTTTCCATGTTATATATATGGTTTTTTATTTTTAACGTTAATATTTACATAATGAAAAAGCAATTTATAATTTTTACCTATCATACCCATAAACTAGTTGCCGAAATATTGACTTATAAATCAAAAATAAAATACATTTTTATCAGATATCTTATGCAAATATCCAAATCACAAGTGATTATAAATTTTGAGTAAATACGATATTTTAAAATGATTTAATAATGATTTACTGAGTTGATCATTTCTCTTGTTTTGGTTACAGATTCTACATTTCTGGTTTATCTTTATTTCCTACTAAAAATCTTAATTAATAGTTCAAAAGTAAAAGTAATTAGTTTTATTTTACATTCTTTACTTTAGATTAATATTTTAACCGAGAAATAAAAAATTTTGATGCAAATTTATAAATTTTTAATTCAAAGAATGGTATTGTTTCTTAAAAAAGTTATGATTTTACTGTTTTATGACTCATTCTTGATACAAGCTTAAACTTCTAACTTTAAAAACTCATCAAAAGGAATTTTTCCATGAAAATAATTGTTATTTAATATAATTAATAGTTTCTAACATTTGCAGTAATAAATGCTTTAAATAAATTAACATTTATTAAAATATTATTAACGTAATTTATTAGTTTTTAATTTTCATTCAATAATTTATTACCTAAAATGAATTACTATACTAAAACTTTTTGCTATATAATATTCTAAGCATTTCTATCATTAAGGGAAATAATTTAGATTCTATATTAATTTTAGTGATTTTAACTACTACTCCAAGGCTGGGATCTATGCAATATCCTAAAATTCTGAGTGTTTTAACTAAACGTCGTATTTTATTTTTAAATGTATTCTTATTTCTTTAAAAAGATTCGTAGAGGTTTCTATTTTTTCATTTTATTTCAACTTATATTCTAAAGATGGCGCCATGGGCTTTCACTTTTTAACTGCAAGTACTTTCACATTTCATTATTACCAGTTGAACCAATCTATCTATATAATGGATAGATTGCTTTTAGAACCCAGTTTACAAAACACTATGCATTATTTGAAATATTAAATTACTCAAAAGCATTTCAACTTAATTCGCGCTTGATCATAGTCTAAAAGGAGTCTATTTCATACATTTTTATATAAGAAATCACAGGTATCCACCCATTTTTTTCAGTTTACTATAGGATATTATGTACTAATTAAAGAGTAATAATTAATAATTTTAAATTCCCTGATAATTAAAAAGGTTGTGCTAAATAATTTAGAGATCACATATTTATTGATATCATAATGACGTAGAATTTTAACCAGCCAGTGGGAGTCGGCTGAAAAATTTCCGACTCTTGACACTATACCGTAATTTTATGAACTACGATCTTTACTAAAGTTTTGAAATTTGTGAAATAAATTGAATGAGTTCTATTGAGCTAGTATATCTGTGAAACACACGGTTTTTGTGTTAATAATATTTTTTTTAATTTTATATTTTTTACAATTTTAAAGATTTAGTATTTGTTGGCCATTCCTGTACTTGCCAATTTGGCACACGAAATTAATGTCCTATAAATTAATTTACAGGAGAAGTACTAAGAGCAGAAGTGAATTAACATGCTTCAAGCATGGCAGGACAATACTATTAAGCAATGCAGCGTAGC
>BPLR01007581.1:0-53180 GCA_021605095.1 Caerostris extrusa
AGATTTAGAAAGGGGAGTAGCCGCCGGAAAACAATGTCATTAATTTCTGCTGCTTGCTTTTTTTTTTTTCATTGCTTTCAATGGTATGGGAAACCGCTGTCATAACGGCCAAAAGGGTTTCTCCTGTCTTATAAACGTTGTTGTGAATGTATTAAAAGAATCACTTCACACCTTCTTCAATCTGCTCTTCATTTGAAAATTCTCTCTATTCACCGTATTAGAAGTAATCTCATGGTTTTCCAAATGTTAAAACTTCCCACAATTTTGTAAAACAATTAAATAAACACATTTCGTAGATTACGATATTAACTTTTTCAAATTAGTTTAAAATGTGTGTTTTTCCATTGAATAATTTATTTTAATTTTTTTAATTTTAGAAAGTGAGCTGAGAGCTTCTTAGAAAGTACAAGTTTAATGTTGGGTTTATATAAATACCTTGTATTTAATTTAAGCAAGGTATTAAAAATAATACTTTAATTTCAGTTGATGGACGGATGATATGAATCATTGTGTAGAGTTATTTCATAAACATCTAAATTTTATATAATTTTAATAAAATATGGTTTTTATAGAGTTTAACTTTGGAGTTTATATAAATATTATGGTTAATTTGGGCACAGTGTGAAACAAAAATATTTTAATTTCAGTTGGCACGGATGATATGAATCATTGTGTAAGTCTTTTCATAAACATCTAAAGATATATATATATATATATATATATATAAAGAATATTTTATAGAATTTAACTTCGGAGTTCATATAAATATTATGATTAATTTAGGAACAGAATAAAAATTAATACCTTAATTTCAGTTGACAGGGATGATGTGAATAAATGTGTAAGAGTCTTTTTCATAAAAAACATCTAAAGAGAGATATATTACGACTTTATGTAAGTTTAACTTCAGAGTTCATGTAAATATTATGGTTAATTTAGGCACGGCATGACAAAATAATACTTTATTTTTAGTTGGCCCGAATTATATGAATCAATGAGTAAGGGGGTTTTCATTAAAAAACATCTAAACTGATATATAAGAGAGAGAGACAAAGAAAGTTTATACAGTTTATAAAGTTTAACTTTGGCGTTCATATAAATATTATGGTTCATTTAGGGATAGTATGTAAAAATAATTCTCAAATCTTTTCTCAAAATTGAGACAAGAAAGCAAAAACTGTTTAGAAAAAAAAAAAAGAGATATATGAGTAAATTAGGTTATAAAAAATGCAATCTTATAATTGATCTTAAGTTTAGGCAACTCTCGTCCTACGACCACAATGTCTTATAGCAACTTTGTACTGTTGTTGAGCGGTGCACTTTTTGGCGTTATTGTATTCAGTAGCGTATGAAGTAGGGATTTTGACAAAGTTCCTGAAGATGGCATTATTTTTCATTTTTAATTTCTCAGTATGTCTTCGCCTGCCACTGTTAAAACTCTCCCATGCCATATATGTGGACTGATGGCCAATAGGCTGGCTCTCTGGCCTTTCAGGTACCACAGGCTTCAAGTTCGAACCCTAGCGGTGACATGGATGTTTGTGAGTGGTTCGAAAATCCACGTTAAACTGTAGGTCCCTGTCCAATTAACCAAAAGTGTGCACAAAATGACCGTATAGCGACAAACCACACTGCCATGCCATACTGTGCAGCAGTTGACATGGGTTGGCCATCCATAGAAATTATAAAATAGAAAAATAAGTTCTAGTAAAGGCTTATAAAAAGTTTATTTGCATTTTATTAAATCAATTATATTAAAGCACTTTTAAGAAAAGTATCGATTTCTTTATTAGATGGTCTTTGAGCTGTAAGAAAATTGAAATTCTTTTGTTAAATCGCATTACATAATTATCTCTCAAAAAAAAGCATTTTAATCAAAATAAGCACTTCATAGATATTGCTAAAAGACACAATTTTTCAGCAGCCCGTAAGTATTAACGTTTGATTGGATTCACTGACAGGGTACAGGTAAACTCAATTAAGTGTTCGTTCTAATTCTTTCATTAATTATGTCATTAATAAAATGACGTTCTCATTTCTTTTTTAATTTATTTCTAAGCTCTTCTCGTTACTGATAAAAATTAGAATCCTTCGAATGGATTCAATTATTACTTAATAATAACTTGATAATTACAAGCCAGTTTCTGTTGTCATAATCGTTTTTGTTAATCATATTAGTTTCTGTTGTGATATTTTTTAATTTATATTAAAGAGATTGAATTATTAAATCAAAATTATTATTATACTTACTGCTTCATTGATGGAAAGAATTAGTATTAGTTCAGTTAATTATGAATATATTTATTTCAATAGCATGTCCGACTCGTAGCTCAGTGGCAGCATGGGCCGCTGGTGAGCATTAAGGCTGAAGTTCAATCAGTTGACGGCTTTGCTGTAGACACTGTTTCAAAAAACGAGGAGGCTCGATGGCATTTGTGATGTTCAGCATCTTGCCTCGTTAGTCGGACTACCTACTGGAAATTTTCCGGGTTTTCTCCCATACGATAAGCAAATGCGGGGTAGTTCACCTCTAAAAGTCCTCCCGGAAGGTATTGCCCTCCTTCTTCAGCGAAACTGAAACTTCAGACTTCTACCTGCTGGTGCTCCAACACAACAGATTTTGGTGTCGCTCTACGATCATTTTGTACACACGAGAGCTAATTAGGCAGGGTAATTAGGGGGCTAATTAGACCTACAGTTAAACGTGGGTAATGAACCACTCACAAACATCTATGCCACCGTCAGGATTCGAACCTGAAGCCTGTGGTACCAAAGTCCCCATCACAACAGAAGTTGGCCCTTTCCCTCTATCCATGAGTGGACAGCTCATAGAGTGTCCTTCCCACACTGTAGGACACTGGGGACAACAATTCACGTTAAAAACCTTTTTTCTTTTTGAATTATTTTTATCTTCTTGTAAGAATTATGGAATATTAGATAGAAGAAGTGATAAACTACTGAATGAAAACTGTATTTATTTGGCTATTCACAATATACAATTTAGAAGATATAATTCCCTTAAGGACTGAAAAATATATCTACAAATTTACCTTTACCTTATCGAAATGATAATGTAGGAAGTGATCACATTCTAATTCACTCGTGACTGCAGGTGCAGAGACAATTTTCAGAAAACGAAAAGATTCGATGGCGATTGTGACAATTTCAATAAAAGGCTCGTAACAAAGGTCGAAGGAACTTTAGAAGATTTGGTCTTATACAATACAGGGCAATTACCTCTGAGTATTCTTCTTGGAAGCTGTTATTTCTCTGCTCCCATCGGCACATAAATTAATGCCAAGGCATAAAAAATCTTCCTTCAAAAGTTCAATTTTATGCTCTAAAGGGCATGTTATTAAAATTAAGTATTTAATGTATGAATATTTAAGCATTGATTTCCTCGTGTCTCGAAATATCTCGTTTATACAAATACAATAGATAATTGAAAAGAATATCAATTTCAAAGAGGATGAAAAAAAAAGATTTCAATTTGTCGAATACATTTTTTTTCTCAGATAACGTAACTTTTGTTGTTTTTGTGATTAATCTTTAATTTCGGAAGCGAAGGACGCCACCAGGGCCATGGTTTGGTTTGGTTTGTCGCTCTACGGTCATCTTGTGCACACTTTGGGCTAAACAGACCGGAACCTACATTTTAACGTGGATTCCGAACCACTAACAAACATCCATGCCACCGCCAGGATTCGAACCTAAAGCTTGGGATACCAAAGGCCACGAGGGCCATGAGTAGTCTACTCATGGATGGAGGGAAAGAGTGCAGCTTCTGTTGTGATGGAGCACCCGTAGATAGAACTGCTCCGAGTCGTGGATGAAGGAGGGCAGGGCTTTCTGGGAAGACTTTCAGAAAGAACTATTGCGAACATTTGCGTATCGTATGGGAGAAAATCCGGAAAATTCCCACCAGGTAATTGGACTACCAAGACTAGATGTTGAACATCACAAACGCCTTCGTGTCTCATCTTTTTCGAAACAATGTCTACAACAATACCGCCAGCGTATTGAACCTCAGGCCTACTGTTCACCAGCGGTGCACATTGCAGCTGAGTAGGGACATACATTTTTTTAATCAATCTATTATGTAGAATCTGAAGTGTTATCATTTATGTAAGTTACATTTTTATCCGTGTTAAAAATGCAAGGTTTGAAAACATTTTGTGTGTTCTGCACTTAAAATCTTATCCGTTCCACTCATGGCAGCTAAGGCCGGGGTTATTTCCGGGTTTTCTCACACAGCGTGCGAATCGATATGAGATTAAATCCCCATTGATGATGGGCATTACAAGACAGTGCCGTGAAAAATCGATTGTTCGGTTCATCTCTCTGTGATCATTTTTGCACACTATGGCTAATTAGATTGCTAATTACAATTTAAATTCATTCGAACCAACAACAAACATCCATGCCACGACTTATATTCGAATATGGAGCCTGTGGTATCAAAGATCAGAGCGCTGGCCAATTGGCCATCAAGCAACAGAAAATTCGGTAGAGATTATGACACTGTGTTTCGTATCGAATGGCGGTTTGGTTGGTCGCTCTACAGTCACTTTGTGCACACTCTTTGCTAATTAGACCGGGACCTATAATTTAACGTTGATTCCGAACCACTAGCAAAAACCTCCATGCCACCGCCAGGATTCGAACCTAAAATGCTCATGGTACCAAAGGTCAGAATGTTAGCCAATTGGCCATCAGGCCGCTCGTATCGAATAGTGAAGATTGTGGCATAGTGTCTCGTATCGAATGTTAGATATTGCATGATTATAGTTTGCCATAATGGTATTATTTAATACAACTCGCACATGTAAATTAGGTATCTCCTGCTAGTCTTCCCGAAAGACATCGCTTTCGTTCTTGTGCAGAAAGCACTTCGTGTTATGGGTTGTACTGTGAAATGCGGGAGAGCCGGATCTGTTACTAAATAATATCACATTACTAGTAAAGGTTGACAGATTAAGTGCATGGCAAAGATTAAGCAAAATGAATTAATTTACTTGGTGATAATATGATGTATTTCCTTTTAAACTCACTTTAAACTACTGCTAGTTAAATATATCAGAGCATAAAAAAGACAATAAAATTCTTTGAAATGACAAATTGATAACATGAAAATTCAATGGTACAGAAAATAATTATTCGTTTTTAGATAAATATGGGCGTAATATACAATTTTTTATCAGAATTTATTTGACTTAAAAAATGCCTAATAACTACTTGAGAACAAACAGAAATAGTTTTATTTTTAAAGTGGTAAAATATAAGATTCTGAACTTTTTCACGCATAACTTAGAGTGAGACGATCTTAATCATCCATAATAATTGCAAATTCTTTTCATATTTAATAAATAATAGCACCAAAATCCATAATTTTCAATTAATAAAATGAACGAATTTTATCTTCAAATTTCAATCTGATTTGATTGAATTGTCTTTTTTTTTCATGCAATTATTTAATACGTATTAAAGAAATCAAAGTTAAGAGACTTTATCGATATTATTCTGTTTCTATATTTAAAACTCTTAATGCCTAGAGAAAAATAAGCCAAAGAGCATGTTAAGAATGTTTCTTTAATTGCACAAGCCTGCAATTAATTTTTGTTCTTTTCGTATTTTATTATAGTATAAAAAAGGATTTTGTCTAGACATTCCATTAGTACATGTTCTGAAATATATTTCAATTTCAAATTTTAATCGCACAAATCGAAAAATGTAATTAAAAATATTTTGCGTATAAGGCTGCAGGAAACGAGATTATGAGAATGGACAAAATTATATTCAGTGCCCAAAGGAATAAAATAAAAGCCAAAATTAATGCTGAAAATGTTTTATGTATTTGCGATGAAGCAATTTGTTAAAGTCCGGAATAATGATGATGAATATTTCAAATATCACAAATTAAAAAAATTGCTGAACCAAGAAGAGTCCATTTGATCAGACATGCAAAAATTAAATTTTAGTGGATAATGAAAGAGTAATTGGTGTACCAGTTCATTTAATATATTTGAACATCGCAAATAAGCTTCCAAATGGTTTGCAAAAAAGAGGAAATTCCAATTTATAGGCCATTACTTCGTTTCATACAGGCCATTTCTTCATCTATTCACTTTGATTATATCAATGCTCACAGTCAGTATGACCATGTCACCATTTGAAAAGGACATATAATGGCAAAAATATTTGAGCCATGGCAAAAACGCAGCGGTCGATCTAGAGAAGGGGAAAAAAAATGGTTTGACGCTCTACGGTCATTTTTATGTACTCTTTGGACTAATTAGACTGGGACCAACAGTTTAACGTGGATTCCGGATCACTAATAAACATCCATTCCACCACCAGGATTCGAAACTGAAGTCTATGGAACCAGCGGTCAGAGCACTAGCCAACGGGCCATCAGGCCGCTTGACAAAAGGTGAGAACAGTGTGATCATCAGCACTTATTTCTAGTGCTTACAACAAAGCCGCCAGCGAATTGAACCTCCAACCAAATACTCACCAGCGGCTCATGTTGCCACTGAACCACGAGTCAGGCTTACTTTTTTGCTAATGTGTTTTAATAGCATTATAGGAAAAATTTTAATAAATTATAATAAATCGAATTTCTTTATTTCTCATTTGCCAAACAATCTAAAGAGATAGAAAAAAAAAAAAAGAATATAGATTTGAAATCAAGATCTTCTTTTTCATATATATAAAATCTATTAACAAGGCCATGACAAAGAAAAATTTAAAAACGTAGACTTATGCTACTAACAATACTAGAAAATATCAAAATCTGAACAGCATATTTTTTTTACGATATGACCCTCAAGGTACAATAATAACAATTTCACGAATAATAAGCTTACAAAAATCCTTAAGAAATCAATCAAAATACTTTGAAGATAAATTTTAACTTAAAATTTAAAATATGTAACTTCTTAATCCTAAAATTATAATGATGTTTGCATCTATCAATTATGAATGGCGGCCTGTTGGCCAATTGGCTAACGCTCTGGCGGTGGCATGGGTGTTTGTTAGTTGACAAAAGGTGAGAACAGTGTGATCATCAGCACTTAATTCTAGCATTATCAATGACTCGTAGCTTGGATATCAGTGACAGCAGGGAGGGGCCTGATGGCTGAGTGGCTAGCATTTGTAGTAGCATTTTGTAGAACTCATCAATTGTGAATGTTTCAGTTTGCATGCATCTTTATAATATAGGAAATATTATTTTACATTTTATTTTTTATTACTACTTTATTATTTTAAGATAAAAATGTACAAAATGCATTATTAAAAATTAATATAATTTATAATAATAATCCGGGCCTGATGGCCGAATGGCTAGCGCTCTGGCGTTCGGTACCACAGGTATCGAGTTCAAACCCCGGCGTTGCCATGGGTGTTTGTAGGGGTTCGGAATCCACTTTAAGCCGTAGGTCCCAGTCCTAATAGGATCGTAGAGCGTTGCGGGGGCATAGTTACTCCGCGTCCGTGGCTTACCATAAAGTTACACGTGCCCCTGGGTAATGCAAAATGAGTAACATCGGGGCAGCCCTTATGGCATGAAAGATCACGGTCTATTTGCCAGCTGCATTAGAAGAAAAAAATAATAATAATGATACTTTTGTATAATGAAACACAGAATATTATTGAAATGAAATGTAATAGGAGCAAAAAGCATTTATTGGATATCAAAGTTGATGTTCCATACATCAAATACTTTCAATTTTTTATTAAAACGCCTTCAACTGATCGCCTCAAAACGACTTCGTCTGATCCACACCGATCTGACTAAAAAATTGGAAAGATTTTAATCAAGAAATTCTTAAGGTGGATATCCATAAACTCTACGGAGCAGTGCTAAGCAGGATAACAATTTACAATAACAGGTAGAGGTGGGTTAATTGCGGAGTAATATAATGGTATCTCCTGAATAGAAAGCATTCAGTTGTTCTAAAAGCGGCCTGATGGACAATTGGCTAGCATTCAGGCATTTAGTACCACAATGCAGCAATAGCATGGACGTTTGTTAGTGGTGCGGAATCCACGTTAAACTATTGGTACCGATCTAATTAGCCTAAAGTGCAAAAAAAAAAAAAAATGCCAGTAAAGCGACAAACCAAATTGAAAGTTAAAGCTTTACTTTTTTTCTATAGATATACACTCAAGAGCCAAAGCATTATGACCACCTGTCAATAATGAGTTGGCCCACCTTGGCGCGCAACACAGCTTCGACCCGCCTTGGCATGGATGCCACAAGTCCTTGGTAGATGGCCGGAGACGGATTGTACCAGATGCTTAAGCAATGGCCACGCAAATCCGAGATATTGCGAATTGGTGGTCTTTGAACTCTGAGCTGCCGTCCCAGGACATCCCAAATGTGTTCTATCGGATTGGGATCCGGTGAGTTAGGCGGCCAGGACATTAACTGGAATTCAGCATCATGTTCCTGGAACCACTTCAACACAATTTTAGCCTTGTGACAAGGGGCGTTGTCCTGTTGGAACATTCCATTTCCAGCTGGAAAACAGAGGCCATGTAAGGGTGCAACTGGTCCGCAATGATGTTCAGACACCCTGTAACATTCATGGTCTGTTCTACCACAACCACGGGTCCCAGAGACTCCCAAGAGAGCGTCCCCCAAAGCATAATACCGCCACCACGGGCCTGTGTATGACTTACTGTACATTGAGGGAGCAACTGTTCACCTGGAAGACAGCGTATCCTGACACGGCCATCGGTGTGAGAATGACAAACCGCGATTCATCTGACCAGGCAACTCTCTCTCACTAATCCATGGACCAGTCACGATGTTCCCGGGCCCAGTGCAGGCGCAGTTGGCGATGACGCTTGGTCAGCAAAGGCACACGAATGGGACGTTTGCTGCGTAGCCCCATATCCAACAGTGTCCGCTGAACAGTGCGCTCCGATACTATTCTGCTTGGCCCTGCATTGTATTGGGCTGTCAGCTGAGCCACTGTCTGGCTCCAGTTTTGCTTCACCATGCGAGACAGTCTCCGACGACCTTTTTCTTTGATAGCGTGTGGACGTCCAACACCATGTCGTCTACTGCTGGTTTCACTGTCATTCATCCCCTTTGCATAAGTACTAACAACTGTAGATCGCGAACAACCCACGAGTCGTGCAGTTTCGGAAATACTTGTTCCGAGCCTTCGAGCCATTACAATCTGCCCTCTATCAAAGTCGCTTAGATCCGCAGCCTTTACCATCACACACAGAAGTAAGTGAAAGAATGATTCTTCAGACTCTCCAGCAGTTAAATACCACTTCCACCTGATCACGTGCCTTCCACGTCATCCAGGCGAGTTCATTGCAAAAATGTAGGGGTGGTCATAATGTTTTGGCTTTTGAGTGTATGTTCCACCAACTACTTTTCGCCTCATTTAGATCATTGTATGTTCATTTAAAGTATTTAAATTGCTTATTCAAATGTAAAAAGTGAATTTTTGTTGATTTTTCAAATCGGAAAATGGACAGAAAAATTTGAATAAATATTAAATGAAATCAACCATGGATAAAAATAAACAAGAAACCATGAAAACACAAACATTCGAAGTATGTAAATGTTTTGAAAGCGAGTTTGTGAAATTTAAATATCTTATTGTGAGAATAAATCGAAAACGTTCACTTATTTCGTTTCTTCAATGAAATCTCTTATAAGCATTAAAAAAGATCACAACGAAAGATTTTATCTGAGAATAAAACGATAAATTTTAGATACCAGATTAGATGGGAATTAAAGTTATGGTAGATTTACTCACTGAAAAATGATGTTGTAGATGTATCAATAAAAAGTAAAACACGTAAAACTATTTTTAGCTGCAATGTATTTATAATACTGAAATAAAATATATTTTTATACTGTATTTATCTTTACTTTCCTATGTTGTTATCGTATCCCTAGTGGAAGTATGGGGCAGTTTCTCTTGTGATGGAGCACCCGTAGGTAGAAATCGGGCTTCTGCTCCGTGTGGCTGAAGAAGGAGAAATTATCCCGCATTTGCATATAATATGGGAGAAATAGCGGAAAACTCCCATCAGGTAATCCGACGAACGAGGTAGGATGCTGAACATTACAAACGCCATCGAGTCACCTCGTTTTTTTGAAACAGCGTCTACAACAAAGCCGCCAGTGGATTGAATCTTCGCCCTAATGCTCACCAGTTGCGCACGCTACCACTGAGCCGCGAGACAGGCTTACTTTCCCTTAATGCTATTAAAACGTATTATCTAAATGTAAACTTTTATGTATAAATTATAGATTTTATTTACAAATGACGAAAAAATGTATTAAACAGAATTTCTTTATTTCTCAATTGCCAAACAATCAAAATTGATGGATAAAAAATGAATATAGATTTGAAATCTAGATCTTCTTTCATATATATAAAATTTACTAACAAGGCTAGGACAAAGAAAAATTTTAAAACATAAACTTATTCTGGGACCTGATGACCGAGTGACCAGCGCTCTGGCTCTCGGTATCACAGGTTTCAGGTTCGAGTCGGGCGGTGCCATGAATGTTTGTAGTGGTTCAGAATCCACTTTAAGCCGCAGGTCGCTGTCGAATTTGACTGTTGGGAGTAGGACTGACAATCCTACTCTGTAAAAAGAAAATATTTTCTGTCTAGAGATCTGCAGACAGCTTTGGGCCACCATGGGCTGTTGCGCCAGTGAAAAGAAGACTTATTCTATCAATTAATATTAGAAAAGATCAAAATTTGAACAGTATATTTCCTTAAGATATGACCTCCACGGTATAGTAATAACAATATCACTAATAATGAGTTTAAGAAATCAATTAAATTACTTTAAATATAAATTTCACTTAAAATTTAACCTTAAAAATATATAATTCTTAATCACAATATTATAATGATGTCTGTAGCATTCAGCAATTGTGAATGTTTCAGTTTACATGCGTCATTATATTATTAGGAAATATTATTATTTTTCATTTTATTTTATTATCATATTACTATTAAGATAAAAAAATATGCAAAAATGTATTATTAAAAATTAATATAATTAATAATAAATTATTCAAAGGCCTAAGAACAAAACTCTCAGAATGTTAACGAATTAACCCCTGGTACTTTCGTAATGGCGATATTAGACAAGCTCTCTCTATTCCAAGTTTAAGACAATTTGTTCTCAAAATTTCTACTAAATTCTATGTATAATGATATGCGAAACGTCAATAACTCTTAAAATATTTTTAAATATCCTACAAAATTACGATTATGATATTTCTTTCCGCAAACATAGCAAAAGACCTCGCACTGTTCTAAATATGTTAAATTAATTCCTTACCCTGACGATTTTCTCCTGCTCTGACTGATTTATTACCTACAACTGCCTAGATGAAAAAAAAAGTTCGCTTTTCTCCTAAGCTATTTTTCTCCTAATTTGACCTTTGCTCATTCTGTTTTATTTTTTTTATTACATGCAACTGATTTCATCAACATCCACACTTTTGAAATTTTTGTTATTTTTCATTTTATAATTTTATTAAATAAATAATTCTTTAAAAAAAAGGGGGCATTTAATTATCTATTTTTCTTATTAACTCAAAGGGCATGAGACCACCGCTATGTTTCAACATTTTACAATGAAGGAGCAAGTGAACGCTACGCGGCCAAGGATCTCCCGTATTAATCTACAATAAGAGATCTAATTAATAATAATAATAAGCATTTTGTAATGTAACATACAAAATTATTCAAATGAAATTTCTTAGAACAAAAAGCATTTATTTGATATCCAAGTTGATGCCACATAGTACATCAAATACTTTCAAATACAGATATGTTCGAAGCTGGTTCCCTTCCAAAACCACTCTCTATTTTCTTCTTTATATATTAAGAGCCATTACACTCACACACATGAAAACAAGTAATATAAAAAAAAATTTTAAAGTCAATTCCTACTTTTTTTTTCACTATACTGCAGAAAGTCCTTTATAAATAATTTTCATTCTTTTTTTTAAGTTTATCGGGCCATCTATTGGTAGATATATGCAACTTAAATCTAAAAAAAAATAATAAAATTGATTAATTAAATTTAATTACTGAATTAATATTTGAAAAAACTGTATTAACATCAAATGTTATTCACTACAAGTTAAAAAAAAAATGAATTTGAACTCGAGTGGATGAATAAAAAGTATTTCATGAACGATTGAAAATTTGAACAAGATATATATAGGGAGAGTGTGAGCTAATAGAAGGAAATGAATAAACATTTTGTAATGTAACACACGATATTATTCAAATGAAATTTAATAGGACAAAAACATTTATTTGATATCAAAGTTGATGTCACATACATCAAATACAGATACATTCGAAGCATGTTCCTTCCAAAACCACTCTATTTTCTTCTTTATAATATTAAGAGCCATCACACACAAATAAAAAAAAAAAAAAAAAAAGATGAATCAAGTTTTTCTTTAATATTTTTTCGTTATGAATAAGGTCCGTAAACCCAGAGCAGGATTCCTACACCCTCACGTGAGCGCAGAGGGGGCACGATCAGGTGTTGCACAGCCTCACCTTTAACCGGGCCGGCGCAGGCGCTGTGCGGCAGGCACAACTTTCACAAGAATAACAAAACGAATTCCAATTAGTGCGAATTGCGTCACGCAGCTTGGAGTTCATTCAACGTTTACCGGTAGTCCTTGGACGTGAAAAACCAGACGAAAACAAAGAAACTGGCATCGGTGATTTTTGATCGGCAGGTTTTGGCCCGAAGTGGACTGTACTAGTTCAGGGACGTTTCGAAAAGGGCGGTAAAACAACTCGCCATAAAAAAAAAGATAATAGAATAAAAAAAAAAAAAAAAAAAGAATTAAACGCTTTGAAAGCAGGATTGTAATGAATGAATTAAAAAGCGTGGATTTAAAACACTGAAACGGATTTTGATGTTATCGTCGTTTAGTTGGTTTATTAATATACTTTATTTGTATTCGGTAAAAGTACCACAGTGATTTTTGTTAACTTATTTAATAGGATGAATGTTACTTTTAAGGACGTAATAGTTGCGTTTGCGTTAAAAACCATAAGACTGGGAGGTCTGGTTATTTTTGTACTCGTACGTAAACAGAAATTTTAAAAAATTAATTAATTTTCATTGAAAATTAATGATTAATAATTAATGCTTGATGATTATTGCTTTGTAAGCAGGATTGCAATGAATGAGTTAAAAACTGAAACTGATTTTGTTTGTCATCGTCGTTTGGTTGGTCATTTTGATGTTATCGTTTCGTTGGTCATTTTGATATTATCGTTGTTAATATCCTTTATTTGCATTCGGTAAAGCTAGCACAGTGATTTTTAACTTACTTAATAGGAGGAATGTTACTTTTAAGGACATAATAATTGCGTTTACGTTACAAACCATAAGACTGAGAGGTCTGATTGTTTTTTAATTCAGTTTGGGTTTTTTTCTCATGTGGTACTTAAACAGAAATCTTAAAAAATTAATTAATTTTTTATTGAAAATTAATGCTTGATAATTATTGCTTTGAAAGCAGGATTGTAATAAATGAATTAAAAACTGAAACGGATTTTGTTTGTTATCGTCGTTAATATCCTTTATTTGAATTTTGTAAAGCTACCATAAAAGATTTTTAGCTTATTTAATAGGATGAACGCTATTTTTAAGGACATAATACTTGCGCTTGAGTTAAAAACTAGAAGACTGAGATGTCTGGTTATTTTGTACTGTGGTTTAATTTTTTTTTCTGATCTGGTACTGAAACCGAAATCTTTAAAAATTTATTAATTTTTATTGAAAATTAATGCTTAATAATTAATACTTGATATTATTGCTTTGAAAGCAGGATTGTAATGAAGGAATTAAAAAATTTAAACGGATTTTGTTTGTTATCGTCGTTTGGTTGGTCGTTTTGATGTTATCGTCGTTAATATCCTTTATTTGCATTCGGTAAAGCTGCCACAGTGACTTTTAACTTACTTAATAGGATGAATGATACTTTTAAGGACATAATAATTGCGTTTACGTTACAAACCATAAGACTGAGAGGTCTGGTTTAATTTTTTTCCCCTCATCTGGTGCTTAAACAGAAATCTTAAAAAATTAATTAATTTTTTATTGAATCAAACTGTTTTTATTAATAAATCAATGCTTCCTAGTAATATTTTTAATTGTTTAGACCAGGGGTGACCAACCCGCAGCCTTGAATATATTTTAGCATTGAGATTTAGCATATTTTTACGAAATATTTTTGTTTTATAATGGTCAAAGTAGTGAAAACCAATGTATTAGAAAATACATTATGTGTTCATCCATATATTTAAAAATTAACATATCGAAATTATGAGAAAAAAATTAACTTTTATTTTAAAATAATATTCTTGCAAATATATGACAGATATTGCCTGTTTTATTTATGATTTTTACATTGAGTTGCAGAAAAATTAAATTATATTCTGCGAACTCATGATGCGAGCATCTTGGAACATCAAATATAACAGGTTCTAGATTTCACTTTAAGTGATCTCAGTGCCCTAGATACTCACAGTTGATTGTTAATAGCAGAGCAAACCAGACTCTTAGTTGAAGGTGTTAGGGCTTTGGTTTAACATACGCCTGCGAATCGTTTTTTTTTTTTTTTTTTTCTAAAATAAAATTGACTAAACACAAAACGCGCTCAAATATAATGGACGCTAACCTCTGACGCTAGCTAATTACGATGTGCAAATACCCAAATTGAAATCGATTTGCAAAAACTATGAGAAAGAGTGGAGAAACAATTGTCGCACTAGAAAAATAAATATTTTTTATTATGATTATGATTTAATTTTTTTACATCATTTATATTTATCTATTTTTTATATTTAATTTTTAGTGTTAAATATTTCTTTATAATGTGCGTTTAGCATCATTATTATAATATTATCTATGTTTAAATGTAAGAATAATAGTAAAGACAAACATAATAACTCATTATATTTCAATTTTCACTCCAAAAAAATATCTTTAGTGGGTCTAAATCTAATATGGGGATATATATATAATTTTATATGCTGCCCGCGAAGTTATGATGCATTTCCAAAGTGGCCCACAATCATTTGGGATGCCCCCCCTAGTTTAGACATTAATCTGAAAATCGTAAAAGGAACTGAACTTACTCGGAAATTCTCTTAATCCTGATTTCGCAGTTTCTTCAAAACAAAACTAATTACTAAGATTGATCAGTTAAAGGCTGTTTTTAAATTCATGTAAGTTGTTAATTTAAATGAAATTGCTTAATGAAGCAAATAAAATCTAAAGAAACAAAAAGTACCTATCAAATACATTAAATTTTGTTATACTAAATGATCAAGTCTTTACAACATTAGTTACTTATTTAATTAACAATAAACACTTTTATAATTCACTTAAAATAATACTAAAAAAATTTTTTAATTTCCTTAAAATTTTAATTAACTAAAATTCCAAAACAACCTTTTCTGGGTTGAATTTTTTTGTAGAAACTGCTTTAAGTACCAATCACAGATCAAACATATTATTCGTTGCTTTGAATTCATTTAAAATATACGTCCTCTGAACTTGCAGAATTTTTTCGTATTCAATTAATCTTGGAAGGACTTCTTTAAAGTTAAACAAGTTAATTTTTCTTTAAAGGCAAACATTGTATCGAAATATTCAATATGGACTTAATCATCTTTGACCTCTTATTTCAACTAGTATATGTGATCTTCAAGCATGACAGGAGAAAAAGGTCTAGCATCCCAGTAGATCTCGAACACAATTGGAAAACATTATTCAATCCATCACAGAACCATGATCTTTTCGATAATGTAGCAGATTTTTGCTGTTTCAGTTTTCAATCAGTTTCTTTTTAACAATTTTCAGGAGGAGAATTGTTAAAAAAAAAAAGAGAATTGTTAAAGAGAGAATAAGACCTCGTGATGTTCTGAATATTATTCATTAAGGTTTCGATATCCTCCTTTCAGAATTACCATGCAGTTTCCACTTTGAGTCACAATTTCCCCTCAATCGTTTTTATTTCTATTGTTTAGTTTTTTTTATTACCTTCTTAAAAATTATAATAATAATTTATAAAAAATTATATATGCATAAATTTTTTTTTATTAATTAAAAAATAATACTTAATAAAAATTATGTATATAGATATATATGTATACATAGTTACTCTTTTTCTATCGAACCAATAGACTTAAATCTTAAGAAACTTCTCTCATTCACAAAGCAGGAGATAGAGGTTGCTAAGCAACCGAGGCTCTCCGTCAATCTGGCAAATCGTCGTCAAGAGAGAGTCGACTGAGAGCCTCCTTTTTAATTATATTCCTATTATTAGTTCACATTCTCCCTATATATATCTTGTTCAAATTTTCAATCGTTCATAAAATACTTTTATTCCTCCACTCAAGTTCAAATACATTTTTTAAACTTGTAGTGTAAGATACTTGATGTTAATACAGTGTTTACAAATATTAATTCATTAATTAAATTTAATTGATTAATTTTAGTTTTTTTTTTAGATTTAAGTTGCATGTATCTACCAATAGATGGCGCCAGATGTAAGAGGAAAATTTCAACTTTATTTATAAAGAACTTTCTGCAATTTAGTGGGAAAAAAAAGTAGAATTGACTTTAAAATTTTTTATATTACTTGTTATCAATATATTAAACTTAAAAAAATATTTCCAAATGTTCATTAGTCGAAATATTATGTTTGTTGTATTATTTTATCGAAATGTAATTAAAATTATAAGAACGAAATGTATCTGATAAAGCAAATTACGTAAATATGTAATGTATGAATTGAATAAAATGCAATATATAGAATATCTGATGCTTTTGGAAAAACGTAAGAAAAAAAATTTAATTATTTCTTTTACTTTCTTTTGGCATTATATAGAATGATAAATGCTTTTATAAAGTTCCTTCTTTCTTTATTGCAAACAAGTTGGTTTATATTGTATTTCATCTTGTTTTCCTAAAAAAATTTCCAATTCTTTATTTTGTATTTCTTCTTTTTTTCCATATACAACTTTTTAGTTAAATTCCTTATATGACTTTCTTTTTATATATTTTTTCTAAATAAAGTTTATCATTCTGTGTAATACCTAGGGTAAATACTTAAAATAATTAGCATATTTGCCCTAAACCACAAAGCATTCTCTACAATGTCCCTGCGTTACATACATTATTGGAAACACATACACACTTTTCTCTCTCTCACTCTTCCCTCATACGCACACACTCATACTTGCATACATACATAAGCATACATATATATAATATATATATATATATATATATATATTCAGTTAAGCTGTATCGGGCTTGAGGACAATTACTAATACCATAAAGTCATCAAGGGAATAGATACATTCACAAATTATCAGTGTATTGTAAATAACAACCAATTTTTAATTTAAGACAGTAAAAAGGCATTGTAACTAATAAAACAATTGCAGAGACTAACTTAAGATGTGCTAAATCAGCGCAGACAATATACTTACAAAAATCCAACAAAATCATTATTCAGTATTCTTTAAATAAAAAAAAAAAAAAAAAGTTGTCGCCTTTTTGTAGATTAAATGGTACTGGAAAAACTGTTGAAATATGGCATTGAAAAAATTATTGTTATTCTTAAAGGTAATGAATTAATACTTAAGGTAACACCTAATGCAAGGTGTTTTTAATAGATTTGGTCCCCCCACCGGTACAGCAGATATACCAGGATGGAATGTGGGAGACTTGCTATACTGTACCCCCCTTTTGCCACATTTATGAGCAACTTCAGCGGCACCGGTAATTGTAATCTAGAGATTTCGCAGCTTTCTACCTTCCTCTTCGAGGACGAGGAACATTATGGCCTGTAGATTTGCCATGTTCATCTTCGAATAGACAGTGAAGCTTTCGGTTTGGCTTCACTCATCGAGTGTTAAAACAAGCTAAAAGAGAACAGTAAAAATAGGAAAATGTAAACAACGATTTGGTTTTTTAAAAAAAAGCGCTGTTTATTAAACAAATACTTCTCGAACACTAACATAAAAATGTAAATACAGAATAATGAAGAAGAATGGACAAGGCTTTCCGTTGAAGAGATTTCCTCTTGCATGCATTCCTCTAGGTGACAATGCTCCTCCAATTCTTAACCTTTAGCACATCAACATCTTTTTGAATTGCATCTAGCCATCGCAACTTGGGTTATCCTCTTCCTCTTTGCCAAAAAGATTTTTTACAGGGTTTAAATCATTCATTCTAAATACATGAGTAGCCCAGGTAATCTATTGATCTTAATAAATTTTATAATAACTTGGCCTTTATAGCTTTTATAAATGTCTGCGTTGTATCGTCTTCTCCAACAATCAATTTCCCTAACAACTTTAAGGAGAGCGCTTAAAATTTTCCGCTCAAATATACCCAAATGGACATCATCAGATCTTTCCAAAATTTATAATCATGATGTGCCATAATGTAATCTATGTAATAATGTACTACTACTACATCACTGTACCTAGCGCTGTGTTAACCCTTCAAAGTTTTGGAATGATGCGGGTGAGAAGAAGTCTGATTGGGTTCTGTGACGCTCTACGGCCATGTTAGACTGGGACCTACGGTTTATAGTGGATTCGAACCACTACAAACATCTACGGCACCGCCGGGATTTGAACCCTAAACCTGTGGTACCAAGCGCCAGAGCGTCAGCCACTCGGCCATCAGGCCCGCTGTAATAATGTACCATAAAATTACTACAGATTCATCCCCACATGTTTTTCCACTTGCACACAAAATCTTTTCTTATTATGTTAGAATAATACATTAATGTACTACACCAAATTATAGTTGTAGTTTATTTTCACTATTTTCTTACATGAAATGCTGATACTTCTATATCTTCTAATGAGATCCTTTATCGGCACTCTGCGATGTTCATAATACATCTCCCACGTAAGAGTAACATAATAAGTCAATTGAAGAGAATGTGCGACGTCGAGTTTCACATCGATTCCTCAAGAGCGAGTATTGCATTTCAAAGGGAGCATCGTATTGATTCATGGTCGGGAGTGGGGGAGACAGCGCTGCTGCTGCCTTCGCTCGCTTTGGAGAGGAGAGCTACAATGTTTCTCTTTGGATACAAAGTAACCAGCTGAGCTCTGACATCTCTGTCATCCACTACTTTTTTATGTCTATCGTCGATATGCAAAGCATGTTATAATGATTGAAAGTTTATTTTTTATATTAACTCGCTTTAGAGTTCTTATAAAAAAATTATTGTTTTATTTGGTATCATAAAACATTCTCGTATAAATGTATTGTTGAGGAAACAATTATCAGTCTTTAATATTTATTTAATTTATGGGACGGGGGGGCAAATTGTAGGGCCCAACTTCTAAACAGGATGCAAATGAACTGAAAGAGGGATACAAATAATTAAATTTCTCTTAAATTGGTAAAATAATTAAAAAACAATTTGGAAGAATTTTTGATGAGTATAATTTTAACTATCGTAAATTTTTATTGATAATTATTATTCTTCACTGGCGCAACAGCTCCATGGTAGTCCAAAACCGCCTGCCTACTAAGTCTCTTTTTAGCGTTTCTACTGAAAACGCTAAAAAAGATTCATCTAAAAGTAATACAATCAAATCAGTAGATTTCTATAACCTCATAACTATATCATAAATCAGACATGTCTTTTCAGCAATCAAAATCCCCTTTGGAAGGATTTTCCTTTTCTTCATGAAACATGGTTTATGACAATGTTGGTAAACAACAGATATATTTAAGGCAGGGATAAATATCCATCTTACCTTTCCCGCCTTCCTGTAACAGGGGAACATTCTGTCAAACACTTCTCGATTTTCCGACATCTTTAAATATCATTGAAACTTTATGTTTTATTCAGTTTAATTTATGTTATCAACCTATAAATATAAGGTGTCTTTTAAATACAAAATTAAAGCTTAGAGATTAATGAATTTTATAAATTACAAGTTCATTAGTTGAAATGTCCGACTCGTGGCTCAGAGGTAACGTGTGCTTCTGGTGATCATTAGGACGAAGGTTCAATCCTCTAGCGGCTTTGTTGTAGCCTTTCAGAAACGAGGAGCCTCGATGGCTTTTGTGATGTTTCCTTGATGATCAGCCTTTTGCTTCAATCATGATGATTAGCAGCACCTACATATCAGGCCTCGTTAATCAGATTACCTGGTGGTGGTTTTCAGGTTTTCTCTAAACGATAATGTAACGACGATACGATAATGTACTATCCGTCCACAAATGTGGGGTAGTTCCCCCAAAGTCCTTTCTGAAGGCACTTCCCTTTTTCTCCAGGGACACGGTGCCAAGTCAGACTTCTACCTATGGGTGCTCCGTCACAACAGAATCTGCCTCCTTTCCCTGCACTACTCATTGGGTGTTCGCTCGCACTGCAGGACATTGAGGATTAGACACAACAACATTTGTTGGAATTTATCAAATCCTTTAAAATGTAATGTCAAAGAACTTCAAATACTTAATTTCTTATTGGAAAAAAATTTTAATATCAACGGTCATCAATGTAATGCCTCTCAATCTGATACAGAATCAGAAAATTCATTCTCGATTTAGAATTATTTGCTTTTGAATTAAATTTATCAATTATAATATTAATTTTTGCTAAAGGAAACGTTGAATTTTATTCATATTTTAGTTTAAAATTGTATGTTCAAACCAAACAAATCAAACAAATTATAACTTAAAAGTTAATAAAAATTAAGGCTTTTATGACCAAAAAAATTATGCTACATTTACTATTGCAATTTACTTTTTCGTAACAGAAAACGCGTTGACCCTGCCACTCTTTTCTTCGAACATATCCGCCTCCCCTTTGGGGATCTTTCTTCCAGTTTGAAAACCACGAATTTAAAGGATAATAATATCTCGTAAATACGATTCACAAAAAATTCCAAAATATCGCCGGAGAATTCCACTGCCTTTGGAGAAAGTCAGCCTAAAAGAATGACATTTTATCTTTCCCTGAAAAGAAAAATTAATAGCTTTTAGGAAGACAGAGTTTTTACTTGTTGAATTAACGTTAAAAATACTTGTTGTATCCCCACTAGAGGCCAAGTGGCAAAACTCAGCCTAATGTAGAGTAAATAGTAGCTTCGAATACATTACACCATGCATTGAAGTTATTGGTTTAATAAGAAAGGATTAGTTTAGTTTATCTCTCTATGGTCTTTATTTGCATTATTCAGGCTAATTAGATTAGGACCTACAGTTTAACGTGGATTCCGAACCACTAAGAAACATCCATGTCACCGCCAGGACTCAAACCTGTGGTCTGTGGTACGAAGGGGAAGAGTGCTAACCAATTGAACATCGAGCCGCTTTAATAAGAAAGGTTTAGTTTGGCTTGTCACTCTACTGTCATTTTTTTCACACTTTAGGTTAATTAGTCGAATTAAATTAATTAATTACGAATTAATTATTTAATTTACGAAATTAAATAATTACGAATTCATTATTTAATTTATTAATTACATTTTAACTTGGATTCCGAACCACTAACAAACATCCATGCCACCGCCAGACTTCGAACCCGAAGCCTGTGGTTCCAAGAGCCAGAGGGGTAGCCATTTGGCCATCAAGCCATTTTAATAAGAAAAGAGATTCAAAGAAGATTGTTCTTGTTTTTTTTTTTTTTGAGTTCTTGAGTTTTCCGAGTTCTATGACATGCGATATACAAATTACCAGCAGTTACTCCTTGGTGTACCTTGATAACGCTGAATTTTCTGCATTGTCATTCGTTCTAGGGACTAATGACCAGTCTAAGACTAAAGTACCCTGTATTAGAAGACAAAAACATAATGACCTGCAATAAAGGTCACCAAAAGAATGTTAGAAGCGAATTCAGAATCCTGAGTCGATTTGGAGTCGATAAAAAGCTTATTGACATCATCAGTAATTTATATGTTAAGTTTTCAAAAATTTCATTTTCATATATATATGGAAGAAAGTATTAATAAATTTTCAATTTTTAATACAATATCCATTAATCCTTTCAAATATGCACTTTTGAGAACACACACACACACAAAAATCTTCCTTTAACGTTAAACAAATTTAATAGTATATATTATATTGCATATAGAGTAAATATTTCAACGATAAAATAAACAATCATTTACATTTAAACATCTAAAAGCATGATCTTTCACACATAAACGCCTTTCTTGCTTGGCATACTATTAAATAACAAAAAAAGTGGGTGGATAAAAAAACAAACTTAGCTAACTTCTTACTATTTGAACACCAATAATAAGGGGTAACACCAACATAAACACAATTAAACAATACATACAAATGCATATAAATAAGTTTGAATAAGAAAAATAACAAGAAAGAAAATGAATTAATAACCCCATATTTTTCTTGCAGCACCTAATCATATGGTTTGCCTACGCATTTCAGGTTTCCGCCACGAGCTGATTAACATAAAGCAATTTACCGGGATCTATATTGATACATAGTTAAGAAGTAATCAAATCACTTGTTAACTATGCTTCAAACAGTATTTCTTTGTGCTATGTCTCCTTCGATCATATTTACTTAAACTGGATAGCATTTATTAAATAATTCACAATCAAGACAGCATTTATTTAACAATAAACAGTTCTTTTCAAATTATGACAAAACAGTATTCAATATCATCCAGTTTTAAAGGAATATATTTCTGTTCAATTATTTATGACAAATATATGAGAATTCTAAATGATTCTTTCGTAAAATAATTCACGATATAGTTATAAAAAAAAATGTTGTTTTTAACTCCCAAGTTAAAATCATTAGATGTAATACTGGTTGCAGTTGTAGTTTGTTTTGTATTTTTAAACAATACTCATAAAAAAATTTGTATTATCATTTTACAACTAAAAAACAATAAAAAAATACTTCATGGACTGATATATGGATCGTTAAAAAGAATTTTATTAAAAATTTCTGATTACTTTTGCATATAAAGTAGCCAGCATATATAGTATATAACAAATATACGATAGACGAATAGCATGAACATGATACAAAAACGCCAATTTAATAGCCTTGATGAATAAAATGAATCACTAATTATTTCAAGAAACTGCCACAAGTTACTTATTTAGTTTTTCCCCCCCCTGCTCTCAACACCGCACTCTTTAAAGGGGGGCCTCTGATGGTTTGGTTTGTCTCTCTACGGTCATTTTTTGCGCACTTAAAGCTATAATTAGACCATGACCTACAGTTTAACGCGGATTCTGAACCACTAACAAACATACATGCCTCCGCTAGGATTCGAACCTGAAGCCTGCAGTACCAAAGGCCAATTGGCCATCAGACCGTCAAGGAATGGGGAAGGGGTTGAGATTTAATCATCGCATGCCCATGACACCTAAGTAATGGGAATGGGAAAAATGATGTCTTCCGGAGGAATTTTGTGGTAACTATCGTACATTTGCCTGTCGTATGGGAATCTATCGATGCAGAATGACGTTGATGGGGTTGCAGAGGCTTTCACAATTGCCATTGAATTTACTCGTTTTTGAAAGCATTGACTGCAATGCAGGCAATCAGAGAATTCAAATATACTCTTCTGTATACTTAGCCATTGAGCATTTATATACCATCAAGTATTAATATACTTTTATAAGGAACTTCATTTTTTTGTACATAATATATTTATAACATTCATTCATAATATTCGAGGTTCTGTCAATATTGTCCAATTTTTGTCTTCGTGTTTTTTTTTTTTTCATGTATGCTACATCAGTTATATAGGATATACTATATATAATTTATTTATTGTCTGTCACACCCCTTTTGTGCAATTTGATAATTTTTTTTTAGTCTATTGGATTTCATTTATTAACCAAGTAATAATAAAATCCAATAGACTAATAAAAAAGCTATATTGATCTATACACGAAAATAAATATCTCGTTTAAAAATAATAAATGTATTATCAAAAAACAATTTTTGACTTATTCAGGAATATTTAACCTTGTCCTTAACAGTAATTAACTAACTCCCTGGCACTACAGTCCATGAGAGACCATGGCCGTCTGCCTATTGACAGATTCCGAAGCAGACGTTTTCTCTTTTACTGGGTAGGGCTGTCACCCCAAAGCCCAATATTCATATTAGATCAGTACCTACGGATTAAATTGGATTCTGAACCATTACAAGCATCTATGACACCGCCGGGACTCGAATTCCAAACACATGGCACCGAACACCAAAGCGCTAGTCACTCAGCCATCAGGCCCCTGTCAATAATAACTACAAAATATAAAAATCTGCTCTCGCATAAATATGTTGGAAAAAAAAATGCAGATCTTTACTAATTTTTTGTTTCAAAAAGAGAATTTCTTGACAATCAGGATCAGGGCCGAATTCAGATGAAAAGAGGCCCTAGGCTATTCCACTTATAAGGCCCTTTCACCTTCCTGTTTTTAGATTAGTGTAATTTTAATTTTCCTAACAATTTGAATGTAGGCCTTTTTTGATCTTGAGGCCCTAGGCTGAAGCCTAGTTAGCCTATAGGAAAATCCGGCCCTGACCAGGATAATTTATAAATTCCTCACAAATCTTTAATAAATTCCTTACATAATAATATAATTTTATTCTAATTTCGACCATATACTTATCACAAAGTTGATGGTCGAAATTAGTACAAAATGATATTACTCTCAAAAAGTAATCTCGACGCGGGTTGAATAAAATCACGCGACGTCTCTGATCAACCGGAATTCATTACGTCACCGCGAGATATTCTCTCAGTGATCCAGTCTCATAGCAACAGCGATCTTCCTATCATCTCGTTCCACTTCGGCTGGTATCGAAGAAGAAGAAAAAGTGGAACACCTCAAGAGAGAGAGAGAAAGGAACAGAAAAAAAAAAAAACGCCTATTAAAAAAAAACACGAAAGGAAGAAGCAGAGGGGGAGAGAGAGAAAGAAAAAGAAAAGACAGCAAGAAATCGAGAGTGGTCGTAGACATATAGGTAGTTGCGTCTGGAGCTATCCGCTGCTGGAGAAAACAGGTTCAGACCAGGTCAAGGTGACACAAAGATGGCCATTAAACTGGAAGAGAATTCCTATAGAAAAGGGATTGGGAAGGGCACTGGACGTAATTATATGGAGGGAATTTGCAAATCGGTTCCACGAACTTGGCCTTCTGGAAGGGAGATAAATATGACTTTGAAAAATAAAGGATGAATTACATTTTTTAAGTGATTCACTCACTAGCTGCCATCATCAAGGTTTCATGTAGGTGTTTTGGGTATAAAAAAAAAAAAATTGTTTGGGCTTGCTTGCTTCTTTTTTTTTTTTTTTTTTTTTTACCAGTGATTGTTGGCCATCTTTAAGTGCCAGTTTGATGGTCACGATCGTTTTCACAAGTCAAACATCTCATAAATCAAGTTTCAAGGCTTCTGTGCAGGTAAAGGAACGTAATGTTTTTGCATGGTCGTTGATGTAAAAATAAAAGTGGAGCTGGATTTTCAGTGTACAAAATTACATAATTGGTGTTAAATAGAAGGTGATTGGTGTCAGCAGACATTGAATAGGTGGGAAATAATTCCGTTATTGGCATTTGTTTTCCCGTAATGGTATTTTGCATGACCGAGTTGAGGTCCATTTGTACGCTCGTTGACGAGCGTGTAGGAAGACAAAAATTCGAGTCAGCTGACGATGTCTGTTGCAATCACTGCTTTCAGAAACGAAGAGGCTTGATGCAATTTAAACAATATTTATAAACGCCTTACATCAACACTCAGGTTTCCCGGTGGGAGTTTTCTAAGTTTTATCTTATACAACATGTAAATGCGGGATATTTTCTCTCAGCAATGTCCTCTCTTCATCACCTGTCGGTGTTCTGTTCGTATCTGTATAAATGAGACACAAAAACCATCGAATTATGTGATAAAGAATTGAAGAATGTTAAAACAAAAAAAATTAAATTGCTTTTTGTCCCACTTGGTAGACAGCAACATCTAGACCAAGTCCCAGAATCCATGTGGTCTCATGGAAGAGAAGGGGGCAGCTTCTGTTATGGAGCACCCGTAAGTAGAAATCTGACTTGACTCCGTGACCCTGACATTTTACACAGTAGGGTTGTCAGCCCTACGCCCAACAACCATATTAGATCGGGATCTACAGTTTAAAGTGGATTCCGAACCACTACAAGCATCCATAGCACCACCGGCCTCAAACCTGAAATCTGTAGTCGCTAACTTAAGTAAACGTATTTCAAAAATATTTTATGCCTTTGCTAAAAAGTGTTGAGCAATCTGTTCGCAATTATAATCTCAATCAATTGTATTGCAAGATTTGTTTACACCAACTGTGAATGAAAGATTTGTAGTTTCCTTTTAATACCAAAATAAAAAAATAACTTGTAATAATCTATCTAATGGTCTATACCTCTGCTATAAAAATTGCACCAACGTAACGGAACCCTTAAACAGACGTTGGAAATACTAAGAATTTGTAAAATAGGATTGACATGTAAATTATTTGTAGCTCATTATAGTCAGATTTGTGCAGGAAAGGAAATAGAAATCATATGACTTTGAAGACCAAATGGAGTTCCAGCAATGCCACCCAGCAGTATTGTAAATAGGAGAAAACAGAATGATGCTTTAAATCACAGTCACGTTTTCTCCCTGCCTGATTCCGTAGAATAATAATATATTTTGAGAAACATGGAAATGAAACAAACACGAATCTACATTTAAAAGCTAGAATCATTTATGCTTTGATACCTGATTATCCAATAATGAAACTGATGGTGTATTGAAATTCAGCAATATAACTTCTCGACATACCAATGCTCTAAAAGACAAATGCATCAAACGTGGTCCATATGAATCCAATATATTATCCATATGAATCCAGTATCCTATTTCCATAATTAATATCAGAAGCACACATGCATCTGTAAGTAAGATACGACAATTCGACAATTCGCAAACTCGCATTCGTTTTTAATTTAATTTTGCATTACAGACGCATGTTTGTTGTTATATAGGTGAATTGAATGTCCATATGCAATTTATAATTGGTTGGAAATTGTAAAGATGAATCTTACTTTTATGTAGCACATTTAACCTGGCGTCGACCTGCTTCAGAAAACTAAAACATATGAATTGTTTTATATCAAAGAAATAATTTGATAGTTTTATATTAAAGAGATAAACTTTTTTTTTTTATTGCTAACATGGATGTCAGTAAAATATACTTTAATGTAAAAAAAGGAATCAATAGGTTGTTTAGTTGCATTAACTTAATCTGCATTTTACTTATTGTCCATGTGCATCCTGCAATAGATCACTGCTATGTGGATTTGGAATTTAATGACATTGCAGATTCTTTGACAAAGAATGCCAGAAGTCTGCATCAGGCTGCCATTTCTACTTCCCTTGCAAGATGATGCAAATGCTTTTAGATGCAAATGCGTTGGCAAAATTTAAATCTATAATTCCTTCTAAGATCAAAATTAAATACCAAATAGCAGAACTAAACGTCGACAGAAAAACAGCTACTTCTCTCACAAGATTAAGGATGAAGCACCACCAAAATAAGAAAATTTCTGCTGACGGCATTAAAAATACCAAAAATGTGGCAACTACCCTGATGTCGAGCTTACTCCTCATCATGACTTTGATTGCCCAGCTGTTGCAATCGCCATGCATTGCTTGTACCATCTCTCGGAAGAGGATTTATATTCCGAGTTGGCAATCAACAGAGCCAATATTATTCGGGAGCACCACGACATTAGATTTTCTTGTACTCTTCACGAAATACGACAACAAGAAAAACTTATTGTCCATTTTGTTACAATTGTCTAATAGTGCAGATTAATTGCTTTATTTTTGTTCAATCAAAACTATTTCATTAACAACTAGCATTACTATTAATAAAGATTACTACTTGTTTTTGCTTAAAATAAGTAATCTTTACAGTATCAAGTACGTCTAATTCTTAATAAAGAAATGGAAAAGAAATTATACAAATATTTATAAAATTGTTAATGGCTAAAATGCCAATATAAGTGTCATTTATACGTATGTCAAGTATAATATAACAAATAATAAGAAATAAATCCATTGTATCTAAAAGTCCTGTACTCTTTTGTACGTATAGTTGCATGTCAAAATTTTACATATTCACTAACTTTTCCTAGTCCTATTTTGTCCACACTGGGAAAAATATGAGAAAAAGGAAATATCCCAGTCTAGCCATGTGAATTTTTTGAGAGGCAATATCCTCTGGATAATATCGATTTTTACCAAATGCTTATAGAGAAAAACGAATCCCTATTTCAGGATAAATTGAATTTCAAACTGAGGACGACTTATTTGTTCAAGAGAAATTTGTTTCGGAGCTTTTTACCCAAAAACTAATGGAAATTCAAACTGAAGACGATTTTTTTTTTTCGTTCTTCTCACGCAGTCTAATAAATTCAGAAAAATTGAAATCAAATCTTAAAAATGCACGTCAGTTTCGATGTTTTTAATATGATGTTCTAAATTAAAAAATACAAGAGTAATTTTAATTTAATTTAATTCATACTGATATGAATATTCAAATTTCTAAACTTATGAAAACAATTTTAATTTTTAAAATTTTTGTTTGGAACCATGTCAGTAGCAAAAAATTATGAATATTCAAATATTGCTTGAGTTGGTTATTCGCAACTGTAACGACAAATCCAATGTTACCTAAATTGTACCGTGAAAAAGGCGTGTCAAATTACTCCCAAAACCCAAATTTTGCCTTCGGAATTTGGAACTAGTATCTTCAGAGAAGGACATTCGAATCCTCATTATTAATCCCAGCCAAGGAACGTTTTTGTTTATCGATTTTTAGTGCCCATCCCTTGTATATTCATAGAAAGTTTCAATTTGGCTTCACTTATTGGCTTTTGGAAACAAAGGCTATAGTAAAAAGACTACATCGAACTCCCTAATCTCAGAAGCTCAACTATCTATGCTATCCATTAGGTTACTCTAGATCTTAGATGGTGAAAGTACGTTAAAAAAAAGAATCCTGCAATAAAAAAAAAATTTTTAGTTTACTTTTTAACCTTTAAAATAAAGAAAACATACGAAATATTTCATCACTTAATATTGTACAACGAAAATAAAGTAAACGAACGATATCTTTACCCAAGCGTATCATTTAGTTATAGCAGCTAGTTATCTGAGTTAAGTTAGGATTAATTAGTTATCCCAGAGTACACCAAATTAGTTTATTTTTTCCATGGAATAAAATGGAAAAACGTGAGTGCACCAACCTCGTAGCTATTTAATTTTTGTTGTTGCTTTTCTGAAGTTTGTATTCTAGATTTGTTGTTGTTGTTTAGAAATACGTAAAGTATAAATTATCTCTTAATTGCGTAAGCAGACAATTTAATAACATAAAAAAAAAACTTGTTATTTAAAATAATTATGAGATATTTTTTTTAAATTGTGTATCTGATAGATCTTTAAAATAAATTGATTTCTTATTTAGAATAAAATCCTTTATACATATACATATTTTATCACAGCAAATATATGTCTTAAATAAATAAATGAATAAATTAAAAATATTTTTAAAATTTATAAAAAATTTAAATAATAAATAAAAGAAATAAAACTTAAACTCCATAAAGAAAGGTGACTGTTTTTATTGATATTAAATACTATACAAAAATTAACAAATGATTAAAATTAAAAATCCTAGGACCCATCAATAGATAACATATGTACATTAGATGTTGAAACCGCCGGGGAGGTTTCACCAGTTACTAGAGAGTTTTTGCATAACGTTTTCTTATAGTCCGATATTTTATTCTTCCTAGTGCGCATGGTCATAGAAATAGCTCAGGTAGTGAAGTATTACAGATAGGCATGCGCAATAGGTACAATGTTTCTTATGAGCATGCACGATAGGAAGAAAAATATCGGACGATAAGAAAACGTTATGCAAAAACTCTAGTAACTGGTGAAACCTCCCCGGCGGTGATGCATGCTTGTCCACGTTAAAAAAGAATGATAAAGATTCATCATCTCATCCAGCGGGCACATTCTGCCAGGCATTCCTCAAATGTTTTTCCAGATCTCCGAAGTTTTCGTGTGCCTGAAACTCACGGTATACTAATGGTCTCAGGATGGTATGAAGGGCACTGCTATTGTATTATATCAACATATCGTTAAGCTGTTAAAGTTGCACGCAGAATAATTGTAGACCATCTGCTGTTGTAAGGACACTAGGAATAATGGCTGTGTGACTTAATGAAATAAAAGCTGATTGAGAGGACAGGATAGACTTTCACCACAGATGGACGCTATGGTTAACTTATCCAAAACTAATGCGATATTCATCATTGGACATGATGCTGTTCAGTTGACAACAATGATGTTCGGGCACGAAACCTCTCGAGGCTGCTTTCTCACCCAAAAGGCAGATGTCTGAAAAGGCAGCGTGAGCGTAACTCCATCTCATCCAAACATCATGTGATGTTGCAAGGTAGAATAAGGATGATACTGTAGAACTTTGGATGGCAGGCAATGTTACCATTCGAGCCTATCGCACAGTCATTAGATCTTATCCTTAGACATCTAGAGCTTTTCATTTCACTGATGATTTTCATGCAGAACCATTGCTATCAGCACTTTTTCTTAGCAGTGTCCGTCCAGCTAATGGCTCATTGCTCGGTATGATCAAAGTACTTAATATATGTGACAGCATTCGAAGTTATCCATTTGCCTATAAAGGCTTCAAAACGTCGAAACGCCATTATAGATTGCCCCTCCAACGCTCTGTGCCATAGGCTTCGGGTTCGAGTCCCAGCGGTGCCATAGATGTTTGCAGTGGTTCAGAATCCACTTTAAGCCGTAGGTCCCGGGCTCATATGACCGTAGAGCCTCACGGACCAAGTCCGACTTCTACCTACAGGTGCTCCATCACAACAGAAGCTGCTCCCTTTTCCTTCAACCATGAGTCCATACGGTTCGTAAGTTTGGTCTAGATGTCTACCAAGTGGGATAAGAAACAACAACTTAACACAAATCTTCATACCAAAATTCGTAGCGTAAATATGTAAATTCGTTCAACAACTATTTCCTTGTGCATTCATTTTAATGGCAAATTATCATTTAAATTATGGCAAATTATCATTTAAATTTCATGGCATATTATCATGGCTCATTTCATGACTAAGCTATATTTCGACAGTTTAATTTTTCCTTTAAATATAAAACCAATTTAAAGGAACTAAAATATCTTAATAATGAAACTAAAAAAAAAAAGTTTCGTCATCATTTTTATACTAATTTTTAGTAAAGTTTATTACTTACAAGAACAAATATAGTTCAAGATTTTAATTCAAAATGGTGCCTACTCATATGTATCAATAAGAACATTGATACAAAATGATTTATTAAATTATTAATTAATTAATTAAAGTCTGAAATAAGATCTTGAAATTAAGATGTTGTGAGTTCTGTTCAGAAAAATTGTAATATAAAATAAGCAATCAAAATTTATAAGCAATTTTAAAATGATTAAATTTGAATGCTTTACAAACTAAATATTTTAAGATTAAATATTTAAATTATTAAATATTTATTAATTATTATATCATTAATATTAAATATTTTTAATTTTTTAAGATTTCAACAAAAATCTTACAAACTATTCTAAGATCCAATTAAAAACATTGCGTCTAAAAGGATAAAAATTTAAAAAGAATTTTTAGATGCATGAAAATATACCACATTTCGATAAAGCTACACAATAAAGTATTTTTCAAAATTTATCTTAATTTTTTTTTTTTTTTAAAAAGAACTGAGAAAAAAATGTAAATGGCAAGAAATAATTTATAAATCACTAAAAAGTAGCTATTCACTCAATCCAGAATTCAATGAGAAGAAGAAAGCTTTCCACCATAAATTGAAATGTACAAAAGTTAAATCTTCATAATAATTGAAAATGGAATTCTCAGAATAGCGAGAAAATCAACACAAAAAGATTTAGAAAGTGTTTTTGAAAACTGAAATCTTGAAATAAACAAAAAAGATAACAAAAAAAAAAAAGCGATAAGTTTTGTAAAGAATAAATACGAAGGAGAAATATCAAAAAACGAAAATGAAAATAGAAATAAATAAAAAGTTCTTTCAAAACGAATTACTGATTTTTTTTCTTTTATGGACGATTCTTTTTAGGTTGAAATGAAAATTTAATAAATTAACAGATAATATAAAAGAAATAAAATAATTTAATTAAAATTTTTAAAAATAAAATTACTGAATGGAAAATGAATATTATTAATATACATCATGAAGAAATTTAATTTAATATTTTTTTTTAGAAAGCTAGGATTTTTTTTAAATTTTATTGGCAAATATCCTGTTTATTATAAGGGTTGCAATTTTTTTTCCTTTTTTTTTTTTTTTAGATGTGCTTTTTGATGTGTTTTGATGTTCTTTTAATATATTAAATGAAAATTATGCTTAAAGTATAATAACATAATTAGATTTTACGCAAAATAAGCAGAAATGAAATCCCATAAATATTTGAGCATTTTAAACATGCAATTAATATTTAATAAAAACAGTGAAATAACAATGTATTTAACTCAAAGCTAGACATACAAATTAAAATTAAACTTTATATAAGAAAAATACACACCAAAGAATTGTAACGAAATTTTGTTATGCAAATACGAATATATATATACCCAATATGAATTTTGAAAAATTAGTGAATTCTATGTCTACACATTTAAAAACTATTGTTGATGTTGTTTAATATCTTACTAAGTACTTATTGAAAGAAATTCTATATTGTTTACTAATATGTAGAGATTTATTATAAGTGTATGAAGACTTTTGTTATACGAGGATCACTCTGAAATTTTTTGAGATACGGCTAAATGGTACAAGTTTAACTTACCAAATTTTAAGAGTGTTCAGAGTAGTCGCCTCCAACATCAATGCAGTTTTGCAGATGATTTTTCCAAAGATTAAATGCTTCACGTCATCCATTTCTTGGAATTGATGAAAAATATGCTTTTATAGCCTCATCAATCTCATCTTCGGAATCAAAACGGCGACCACGTAAATTTTGCTTGAGATTAAAAAAAAAAGCTAGTCACACATAGCAAGATCCGGGGAATAGGGTGGACGTTCTATCACTTTCATGTGTTTTTGTTTAAGAAATTCGACTGTGGATCTTGCCGTATGAGAAGATGCATCATCATGGTGAAGCATGAGTCCCCTTACATTCACTTCTTGAAGAATTTCTGAAGACACTTAGTTTTTCTGACACGCTCCGTTTTTTGGTGTTCTGTTAAATTATGGGGGACCCAACGACAAACTAATTTTTTCATATGCAGTTCTTCATGAATAATTCTATGTATAGCTGTGAATCCAATGCTAAGTTTCTTCTGTATCATTTGATAAGTGCAGCATTTTTCGTATGGCCGACATTTTATGGAACTACACCTGATGAAGGTCTTCCTGTGTGTTCTTGATCCAGCAGAGAACTTCGATCTTTACGAAATTCTGTAAACCATCTAAATACAGTAGCACGAGATAGAGCTTCGTCTCCATATGCTAATTGTAGACGTTGAAGGCATTCTTCTTGATTTAACCCCACTTTAAAATCATAGCGCAATAATGCTCTCGCGTCAATTCCATTTTCCTTTCTTCCAATATCTATTCGACAGCTAAATTGCAATTGTTGCCACTAATTATCGTCTGCGCCCATAAAAGAGTTCAAATTTACAAATTTAACGAATATTTTTTTTTCTCCTGCGTTTGTCGTCTGCCACTGTCTCAAAAATTTCAGTTACGCTCATATAGTTTTAAATTCTCATTCTTAAGTACTAATTTTTATTAATGGATACAAAAGTATTTCTTTGAAATTCATAAGTAAACGAAGATTTTTGGGAGCCAGTGAAATATTTAAAAAAAATTGCAAGTTAATCTAGAAAATTCATAAAACACTTTAAAAAAAAAATCCAGAAGAATAAAATAAGCTGATTAATATCCAAAAAACTAAAGAAAATGTAATATTATCAAGTAAAAGACTATCAGCAGATTCGCAAGAATATTGTAGAATGTCAATGTTTCAGAAACAGTTCGAAAAATACTTTGGAAAAGCGTATTTTAGAATAAAATTCGGAACTAATAGTCGCCAGTAATTTGCTGAAAATCGAAAAAAATATTCAAATACGTAATATATATATATACTACTTTGTCCAAAAATAACAGGTATTTTCAATTTAAATCTTCCGGGCAGATGGTATTTCAATTTTTTTTTTCTTTTTTAGGTTGTTGGCACTGTCCTTGACATTTGTGTAAAATTTTATGTTAAAATACTCATTAGTGTTTGAGTTACGCTTGGTTTTGTGAGATGCTAAAACTGATTCCGGCGATTTTTGAAATGTCTCTTTAATCGAATCAAAACGGTGTCCCCGGAGTGGTCTTTTGAGTTTAGGAAATAGCTGGAAGTAGCACGATGCTAAATCAAGTGAATACGATGGTTGTGGAACGATATGGGTTTCATTTTTGGCGAAAAAGTCACGAAGAATCAATGGTGAGCTGGCGTATTCAGTGTTTTCGGTACCAATCGAGATTTGACGCGTTTGAGGCCCAAAACATCTTTTAAAATGGAATTTTGAAATTCTAACATCATCAGCAAGGTCTCTAATTGTAAATCGACAGTTTGCAAGCGCCAAATCTTTAATTTTTGGACGCCAGTTTCGTCGGTTGAGGTTGATGGTCGACCAGAGGGCTCTTCGTCTTCAAAGAGTTCTCTGCCTTCTTCGCACTGTTTATACCACTTCTAAATATTTCTTTCCGATATAGGAATGTTCTTCTGCAACATTTTATACGTTTCCACAAACAAAATTTAACGCAAGTTCTTGTTCAATTAATTGACATTTCAAAAATCGCCGAATCAGTTTTAGCGTCTCACAAAACCAAGCGTAACTCAAACACTAATGATTATTTTGACATAAAATTTCACACAGATATCAAGGACAATGTAAAAAAAATTGAAATACCATATGTGACAGTAAAAAAATTCAAAAAATGCCCGGAAATTAAAAATTTGTCTTACTTTTTGGACACAATAGTATATTAAAAAAGATTAATAGTTTTCAACCGTTAAACACGGCGGTGGAGAAGTATGGTGTATTGTTGTATGTCCTACATTGAAGGAGGTAAATTCGAATATATTAAGAGCACCATATGTTGTTATAAATAGACTGACATTTAACAAACTTTTGAATCATTAGCCGAAAATATCGGTTTATAAAACCTTCAAATTCTGTCAGGACATGTCACCTAAGCATGTGTCAGTGCATGCACCCACACAAGACCCACCTGGAAGAGGCAGAAACAAAATTCTGTTCACAAGAAATATTTTTTCATTTTTCTGTCTTTCTACTGCGAGGTTTGGCGATTATATTTTGCTTTTACTCAGACCCCAGATATTTGTGCTCACTCAAAATAAGCATTCGAATGAATGGCAGAACTGACTAATATTTTTCATGTCTATGTTAATGCAGCATTTATTTTAAAGTTGATTGAATTTATTAGCCATCATAATAATACTAAATAAATATATTGAAAAACAAAAAATAGGGGTTGTTTTTTATTTCACTGTCTATTCAAAATTAAATAATAAAACTAGATCAGAATTAGCAGAATTGAGAAAGCAAACTATTACACCATTTTATCTGACTGCAGAAATTTCAAGAAAAAAACAAATGAGCCATGTTGACTGTAATGAATAGGTAATGATTGAAAAATGCTTCATCAATTTATTCAGTCAAATGATAAAAATTAATCGCATTATAATAATTCTGATACAAAGTGGTCATCAAAGGTTAGTGAAATAAAGGCACTGTATTTACAATTATCTGAAGTAAAGAAAAGGGTACAAACGATTTTTCAAATCCGGTAGCAATGTAAAGATTGATTCTGTAAATTAATTATAGATTTATCATCACAACAGAAAAATTTGTCATTAGATTGGAATAAAATTTATTGCTGGTTTCCATAATACATTACAAGGGTTTGAGAGACAGGTTTTGAAAAAAATTTCAGGAGGTACAAAATTTAACAAAAAAATGGATAGAACTGAGAAGGGATTTTTTAATAAAAGTTGAGATAATGGTAATAGATGAAACACCAGATGACGGAAGTAACTTAACACTCGAAGAATTATACATAATGCAAATTTAGTGTTCGTGGCACTATTGTGTCAAATTGGTTGGCGTTATCAGAAAATTAAAACTATTAGTGACAATTTTTTGCTTTTTTTATGGCTCGTCTTTGAACTACATGAGCGTTGATTGACTACTGATTTTAAAAATCGGCTTCAAATCTCATTTTTAAATATGGCCCGATTTAAAAATGCGAATTCATATGTGAAATTGAAAGTTCGAAGTAACGACTTTTATACAAAATAGAGAAACTGCATCTCTGTATAATATTTCTACAGGCTCCATGATTTTGGTTTAACTGAATATTACCCAAATATCGATGTCACTCTTGGAATATGTACAGTTCTTTTCCTTTTTTATTGTTCCAAGAACAATAAAAAAGGAAAGAATGAAATTTTAGCAAGTTGAAATTAATAAAAAATTATTTAAGTTCAACTTAGAACGATTATTTAGTCTTTCTATTATTTCAATACAATACAAAAATAATTACAAATATTAATTATGATGTAAACAATAAATTTACTGAAATTCATAAAATTGCTAAAATTGCTGAAATCCAGAAAAGTGCAATTAAAAATAAATATAATTAAAAAAAATCTATTGCAATGTAATTGCTTTATTATTTGGCCAAATTTAATTAATGAAAGCTCAGAAAAAATGCAATTAAAATAAATATTATTAAAAATCTATTGTAATTTAATTGTTTAATTATTCTGCCAACCTAATTAATTAAGGTGCCCAAAAATGCAAATACTAGCACAGGACATAGGAATGGACAATTACAACAGTGCATATTGTATTGAATGTTCGATTATTGTTGCTTTTTACAATTTTAATTCATTAAAATGCTTCCTTATCATCAGATTTTAACACTATTAAAGTACATATGTGGCTATAATTTGATAACAGAATTGATCGAAATATATATATATTATATTTAACAATAAGGCACAGATATTTATTTACTATAGCTATATCATCAGCTAATATTTATTTTATTTATTACTTATTTTTATAGCACAGCTAAGTCTGTAATACAAGAAAAATGGAACAAAATGAGCATCGAATTTATTTAAAAAAATTTTCGAATCGATACCAGAAGCTCCAGAATATACAACCAAATATTCAAAATTATTTCAGAATTTTGAATATTTTTTTTACTTTTATTGAACTAAAACTGTTATTATTAGAAAAAAATTTTTTGTTCTTTTTTATGAGTAACATTCATCATGTATTATTGCATAAATGTAATAATACTTGACGAACGAATTTGATCTAAAAAAATTATTTTAAAAATGTAAATTATTTCCAAAACAAAATAAATCGTCTTTATTTATTTGATTTTTTTTTATCTAAGGATTAATATAGAACTAGCTTAATAGATTTTTTTAATCTATCTTATATAAATAATATGTTAATGCAAAAACTTTTGAGGGCACTGTATACTCGTATACAGAGATCAGTATATACTTACTACCATTTAATTGTGATATGGTTTAGTGGTTCTTAAAAGCATTTCTATTGACCTAAAATTTCTAGGGAAAGTATTCTCTTATGACAAGAAATTTTATCATAAACATAATTGATGACATAAAAATTTTCTAGTTACTCAGCTGTAAGTCTCCACTTGTAGCTTTGGGACAGAAAAGAAAAGTTTTAATTAGCTTCCAAGCTAATTCAATGTGTTCCGATGAAAATATAATAATAAATAATACATTATGATGACGAATTACACTTACAATGAACAAATTTCATCAAAAAACATATTCTATATTAAAAACTAGACTTCAACTTACACACTTATTTCAGATAACTTCAAATTTACAGATTTTTTTAACTTAATTAGATTTTTCAACTAGTGCACGACAAAAATATAAATTAGCATTTAAAATAAAATACTGAAACAGATATTTGTCAAAAAGTTTTAAATAGTTCTAGATAATTTCAAAAGTGGAAAAAAAAATTTTTTTCCAACTCTTCTGTTTTGTATCGTAACGCAAGCATCGTCATCAAATCAATCCAAGTATTAAGCATCTTTTTTTTAAAAAAAATATCGAAATAATGAACAAAAAACTTTAAAGCATGAAATATGCAACTGATATCACTGAAAAGCCCTACACATGCACATCATATTATTTAAAATGCATTCGATAATTGTAAAGTAGACATAAATTTCAAAGGAAAAAATCTTTTTTTTTACGAATAGAACTTTAAGGTTTTTATTATTAAAGTTAGCATAAAAAGAAATTAATGTATAGCAGGTTTGTAATGTATGTTTGTTAAATAAAATTTTATCTTTTACTTTAAAATATCTAATTTTATAATTCGAATTGCCAGTATAAAAATTTAACTATTATAACAAATTGTTAAAATCGACCGGCGTCCTTAATTATTATGCACGCTACAGAGCATTTTCCGCAAAATTTTGAATACTTTATAAATATGAAACGTTTAAAAAAAAATGCCAAATTTCCAATGCTAAAGAATTATAAATCTTTTTGGTAATTATACGGTTTTATTAAACGTAAAGAAATTGATCCCATTTTATTTCTCAATAGATGAAATGGCAAAAGAGAATTTATAGATTAAAGTGGAAATTATTTGTTAAATAAAAAGATGAAGGAAAAAGTAAGATTTACCCCTATAATTACAATAAGCATTTATTAAATAAAAAAAAAAAAAGGCTCTCATCATTTTTTAAAGGGTTTAAATTTTCAATAAAAAAAAATATGGCAATTTCTTTATTCGCGGATTGCACGCTAAAAGATTTTGGAAGAATTTCTTGGTGTGGATTATAGCCGTACACATAATTTGTGAATTTCCTAGCAATTTTAGTTAAGAATTAATTACAAAAAGTCGTGCCCAAAATCTATCTTTTTTTTTTTTTTTTTACATCAGATAAATTTAAACAAACGCAAGAAAATACAGTTGATGACGATATACAAAAATTAAGTCAGTGAAATAGTTCCCTTTCCCCCTAATTATGGCACAACATTTATGAAAACTATGGAAAATAACCAATGAAGGAAAAATGCAATGGGCATCATACTCCAATGAATGGATGGAAATAAACAATAAAAATGCTTTATGGGAGAGCAAATTAATAATTTACTGTATACAATATAATTTATTTATTTCAAACAATATTTTTTTTTTTCTACAGCAAATATAGGGTATACTAATTGGTGGAATTTTTTAATTTGATACCTTCAGAACGTATTTTTTTTTTTTTTTTAATTTTTAGTTCCCAACATTTTTCTTGTCCTTTTTAAAATATTGAAACCATTCTTCAGTGAAGTTTTTATTTATTTTAGCATTACTTGTTTTAGTTTTTATAAATGTGTCTGAAAATCTTCTGTTTTGTTTATACCATGGTTGTTATATATAAATTTATTTTTTTAATTTTTCTTTCTAAATTTCTACTTCTTAAAATTTATTGTGGCATTAAAAGCACTTTTAAAAATTGAACATATGGAAATATATTCCATAATAAAATGGGATATATTTTAAGGGACCTTTTTCCACAATCTACCATTAATAACTTAAGAAACAATATCTTTATTAAAATTTATTATAACTTAAGAAACATTGGTCAATTGCAAAATTTTTATCAATTCCTACACAAATCATGAAATTTTTGCAACTAAATATGCCAAATTATTGGAATTTTGCAGCACAATCACTCTTGTTACTATCCAACTTAAGGAGAGAAAAAATTTAAAAAAGGATAGAAACTTCAAAATTATATTTTATAATTTCATGAAAAGCGATTTAATATATATATTTTTTTAAGTTTATGAGCCATAAAAAAAAAACTACCACTACTTTTGAAATTTCAACAACCAAACTGATAGCAATTGCTAATTGACAAAACAAAAACAAGATTCATTCATTACAATAAACAAACAGGATTTTCACTTCCTTTAATGTCCAGTGATACTATATATGAGCTAACTGTAATTTTATACTCAGAAATAATTAATTCAAACCGAATTAAATTCATTGCATTTACACTTTGAATAATGAAAAATTTTTACAGTGTGAAAAAGTAATAATTTATTTTAATAACACAAATTTCACACCAAGATGTACAATTTATTTGAACTTCAAAATACATTTGTTCAGGGATAGTTAAAATTTGAATAATAAAATATATGGGGAAATAGTTTAGCATGGAACTCTGCACTCACTTTGGGACAATTTCTGACAAAACGGAAAAATCATCATACAACTTCTACCTTACGCAACAAATTTGAGCTTGTATGTACAGTTTACTGTGCATTTGATAACATTTTTATCATTCCATTTCAATATCATGGCATGACAATAGACTCAAATTATGAGAGAAACAATTGGCCACATGAATATTATCCCTGATAAGGCAACAGTACATAAGTATCTTTAAACTGTTAAAAAGTGAAATTAGTGCTACAACAAATTAATTAGTATAACAAAAAATTAATTTAATATGAATTATGAAAATGTTTCGAGAACTAATTACTGTAAAAAAAAAAAAAGCGATTAGGTCAACATAATGCATCAAAAGAAACATATTAAATGGTAACTTGTTTTAAAAACAATAAATAGAATACACCTTATTTGTAAGGTGACCAAAATAAATTAAAACAAGTCGAAAAGCTGACATAAAAAATTGGTTTATTGGTGATATATATAGCAAAGAACAATTGTTAAAAAACTATATAAATAAATATATATATATATATAATATAAATATTACTATTACGGAAATATAATTTTGGATATTTGAGAAAAATAAAATAAAAATAAAAAAACTTGCAGATGAAAAGTTTTGCCTCATTATGCAAAACAAAAAACAACAATCAACGGCCACCTTACTTATAAAATTTCAAACAGAAGATTAACAAATCTCTATCTTACGAAAAAGAGTAACACTAATAAAACGTATTATACATTTCCATTAAATCATAAACAAAAAATAAAAGTTAATTAAAAAGCAGCTATTACGAAGGATTTTACACAACCTTACACATAAAAATTAGTTTAAATCTTCATATTGTTGTCTATCAGTACGTTTGAGCAATGTATGAAGAATATAGCCAGCATTACAGTTCTAAAAGACTATTTATAAAATTTACACGTTATCTAGTATTGGTAAAACACTACTCTAGTAAAAAGGAAGAAACAGAAATGCCATTATAATCCCATAGTTTTGCAAATTTAAATATACCCAAGAATTAAAGAGAAAATAAAAACATCTATAATGTACAACTCTAATATGAATACATTATTAATACAAAAAATAAACACATAATGATATCTTTTCATGTAACAAAACAAAAATCTTAAAATCAGTAAATAACAAGAAATTAGAAATTTCAAAATACTTTTTTTTTTTTTTCTTTTTTACATAGTTAAGCAAATAAAAAAATATTTTTAAAACGAGAACCACTGTAATACTCAAGGCTTTCAGAGAAAATTATCTTTTAATTTTTCTGAAAGAGTGAGTGGAATACAAAATTTTAATATAATATACATATTAATTATACTACATATATATAACTCTTAGAGTGATATATTGTTCTATAAATGAATAATTTAAAAACTTTTTTTGGCATCCAAGCTCATAATTAACATTTTAAACTAAATAAAAAGATATTAATAAATGCAATAAATATATAGAAAACAACAATTATTGAATATAAAATTTTAAATAAAAAGCATTTTTAAAGAACTAAAATTTTTCAATACCAACAAAGGAAATGCTTTTATTATATTATTATTTATGTATGTGAGCATTTTATACCAGTAAACACTGAACAGGAATGTGTTGAACTATTCAATTAAAACAACTTTTTTGTTTTAAATATACCTTGAATTTGTATATCCGAGCTTAATATAATTTCCTAGACCAAAAATTAAACATAATTAAATAAAATAAAATTTCTGAAAAAAATTGGAAATTGTTTGTCACCTAAAATTCGAAAGTGCCAAACTTACAATTTTTTTTTTATAAATATTAAATTAATTTTAAACAAATATTTTTTTCTCAATCAGATTTTTTTTTAAAAACAAGAGAACTACACATTTGTTCAAATGAGAACAGTATAAAACATCACAAAAACATATTAGTTATGTATTAAAATATATAAAGTGATAAAATTATTACCGGAAACACTAATAAATATTTTTCACAACTCGATATAACAACAAGTTTTTAATGATAAACTATACCATCAGAATGTGTATAAATATAAAGCATTTTATAATGTTCTTTACAATTGATGCAAATAGAAATGCAATGAAAACATTAATTAAGATACAAATAAGGTACATATAAGGTAGTTAAAAATTTTCCCAAATCAAAAAATAATAAATAAATAAATAAAAAATTACTTCTTAAAGATGCAAGTTTTCAATACTTAGAAATGGAAAGTCAAAAACCATTGTTTTTTGTCCCCCAGTTAATTTTTTTTAGTAATACACAAAAGTATTTACTGAAAATAAACTAATATTTCTAGAAATTAATACATATACATGAAAATAAAAAAATGAAAACAGCACAAAAATTTCTTTTACATAAAATTTTTAAATAAAAAAAAATAATTTTGAATGTAAAATATCGAAAACTTCCACCTACAAGAAATTTAGTTATTCTTTTAATAGGAAAATTCTACACATTCCTATAAATATAATATAATTATTTATAAATGAATATATGAATTATATATATAATACATGCAAGATACCACAAGTAATAAGTCCAGTAAGTACATTAATTTTTCCACACACAGTGCAATGAATGTTGAACTTGCATAACACGATAGAAACACATACATTAATTTCCTTTCCAAAAACACAAAACTCTTCATACTTGTGATTGAATGCCATTCTTTATAACATTCCAAAAAGGACATATCTTCTCATTCCATCTTTAAAAAATTTTAGAGGAGCTTTTTAAAACTTAACATTAAAGAGCATACATTTTATAAGTCTGTGATATAGTAAAATCTTTTGATATAAATCAAATGTACAAGCACTTTTTTTTTTATGCCTATTAAAAGTATGTAGAGTGTTAAAACTCTATTTCACAATTAGAGCTATAAGCAAAAATGAGTGATTCAACCAGTCTAAATCGTTATGAAGATATGAGAAGTGAGTAAATATGTTTGGAAGAGAAATATTTAAAAATAGCCTCTGCTGAGAGATATTTAATGTTCACTCGTTGTTAAGTTATATTACAAGAATAAAAATGTCATGAATATTAAGAGTAGAAACTACAATAAAAATTACTTTGAAACAAAAGTTGAAAATGATTAACCTTAGCTAAAGTTCCCATTGAAACCACACAAAAATTTTTTACTTTGACTGAGTGACCAGAGGTATGCATTAGATTTATAATAACAACAGTGTAGGGACAGAATTGTTCCCGCAAGTTCAAAAATAGCTCGACTGCTTATGGTACCTTATACTCTTTCTCATGAAAAAATTAGATCTTGAATGGAATTTTAAACAACTTAATGTTACAAAATAAATATCTTTAAAATCTGTATGAATTAAGAAAAGAATTTTTTTCAGTTAAGACATGCTTTTTTTTTCTATTGCAAGTCAGTTCAAATTAAAAAAAAAAAATTACTTGGAAAAAAAAAAACCACATGAAATATTTATGATACCCATAAGCAAAAATACAAATAACCAGCTTTGTGTTATAATTAAAAGCATAAAAAAAATTAAATCATTTACACATCTTTAAAGCTTTTACAATCTCTGTATCACTCTAGAGCATTGGCCAAGTGTGGTCTGTTCACAGTTCCATATTCACCATGAGCATTGATATAATCTCTAACAAGTGTCAAGCAATAACAACTATATTTTAACTTCACAGCACTCTGCAACCACTGCACTCTATAACGCAATCTAACATCCAAAGACAGTACCATGGATGGGAGATGTGTGTGTGTATATATATAGAATATATATGTTTGATATATATATATATACACTAATTATTGAAGTTCACCACATATTTAAATGGCAAGCTACTTATTGCAACACATTGAGGGGACACACAGTGTAGATGCATGATGAAATATGTAGACCATATATGATTGCTTATGATCAGATATACAAATCACGATGAAAAATGCTCGATCCAGCAGCTAACAGGCAAACCCACAATTACAAAACAAGTAAGCATAGCATTGCTTCCTGTTAAAAAGCTTAGAATATGACCAAAGCAATCACATGGAAGAACATTAGACCTATAATAAGACCTACCAGCCAAATATTAAAACAGCAGCCTTACAAATGTATTGCTGGAGTTGAAGTTTTAATAAGTATGAATTGACATTCACATTATTTACAAGTTTAAATAATGTACCTAAAAAAGGTGGTAGGATTATACAGAATGGAAAAAGCTCCATTAACATTCTTTACCATGCTGAAAAAAAAAAATGAATCAACTTTTAATTTTAAAAGAAAAACTTACCCAATTGGTAAATTGTTATAATACTGATACCTAAATTAATTATTTATTTCTTTTGTAATTTGGCAAAATTTGTTACATAATTAAACTTAAGTTAGAATTAATTAGAAATTAAAGTAATTAATAAATTCACATCACAAGAAACTTTCCTGAAACACCTTTAAAAATGATTGCTCATATTACTAGATGATCAGAGAAAGAAATGGTGAATTTCTACTTCTAAGGTAAATTATGTAATTTTATTGAAAAATTTGTAAAATGACACTGATTTTTTCATTTTATCTATTTTTAAAAATGATTTGTATTATCTAAACATACAATACACATTTAACAAAAATATTTGTCTTGCAAGGCTCAGAATGAGAGCATATTAATAGTGAGAGAGATTTGGTCATAACCATAAGCATCTTGAAAGCACCTTAATCTGAGGATACTTTCTATAATACAAAATAACAACTTTATTGAAGGTTGTGATTTAGAATGGTTTAGCATTTATTTTTAATAATACTAAAGAGCAAAATAAAATATCATGCAATAAATAAAATATAATAAAAGAAAGACAAGCTCTTTGTGCAAACAAATGGAAGACAACAAAAATAAATGGACACTATGAATATAACATTACAAATTAAACTATAGTGAGATACAATTCAAATATCCTATCTAATAATTCAATAGTTAAGTAAATTGATATATTTTATAAACTAAAGAATAAAATATAAGCTACATATATTTAAAAAATAAAACTTGAAAAATAGGAATAGCTTTATAAAGAATTAAAAAAAAACAGCATCCTATACAGATCACAAAATTGAGTGTATTATCAGAAAAACACTATAAATGTCTAATATATATTTATATATATAGAAGCTTCTAGAAAACATCATCAAGACTAAACACATATTCATATAGATACAGAACAAAGTGTGCGGTTATTTTAATCAAACTATAATGAAGTCTACACAAGTTTCAGAAACTGGACAAGAATAACCAGTTGCCTATTAATCTAAATACAAACTTCACATGAAAGAATAAAAATATTTATACTTTAATACTATTTCACATTGTCGAATAAAGTGAGCAGATATTATATGTTTCAAAATTTAAGTAGTATGATTACCAGCTGCTCATTCACAGAAATAATAAGCGGAAGAGAAATCGGTGGGTACAGATGAGAAAGAAAAATACAGAAAACAAGAAATGTCACATGTTATCAGTTTTTTGACATGCACATGTTCTTCAACCCTTATTCTTTATAACTAATTTGTACGTTACACAGTTTTGTTTGGACTGTAATAAGTCTTATCTGTTGTGGATTACCTTCCAAAAAAAAGTGACCTCAGTTCAAAGTTTAGGAATAGATACGAATAGCTTGATGGGCTGGCTGCCGACATACAGGACAAACTGGCTCCACCTTGTCACAGATGCGATTGGCACATTCCATGCATACATATTGTGGCCACACGGTACAAGTGCAGCAACTACTTCACTTTCGAAACAAACAGCACAGTCTCGCTTTGGTCTCTTCTTTAGTGGTGAAATAGATTCTGTTGGAGTAGAAGGAGAATTAGTAGAGGTTCCACTGCAAGAAGTAACAGTAAAGCAATCGGCAATAGTTGAAACCGTGCTTACAGCAGTGATGGGCGGGAAGTTCGCCAGAGTATCCACCAGAGGATCGCTATGGATTCTTCTTGCAGGTGGATGATCCAAGAGAAGAGGGTCCGAGAGTCCTGAATCAGCACTTCCCAAGCTGTTACTACGCCGAGGTGCGGTGCCAGATGGAGCTGTAGACGTTGTAGTCGTACCAAAGAGTGGCGAAACAGTGCTTCGCACAGGGCCAAAATCGGACCAGACACTGCTCGTGCTAGGAAAGACAGCTTGCTCAAAAGTTGGCGAGTCGCCTAATCCTTCATCAACATCATACAGACCAAACCCATTTGAAAACCCAGTAAAAACCCGGAGGGCAAGAATAAATGTCGGTCATTTTGGGAGAGCCACCATCAGCAGGAATGGTAAGGAGTGGGAAAAGTAAATATATCCTGAGAACGAGTAGTTAAAATATTATTGCTTTCGCGAGATGATGGGCTCGAATGACCAAATTCTGATTTATATATAGTATTGACAAAATTAGTATTAGCCACAGTGGCTGCAGTAAAAACTCTATCGATGCCATTAACATGGAAATCATCATCTTCCGCAGTTGAATTATTACCAGAACTTCCATGAACCTGAAGAATCAGAAACCTCCAGTTCTCATAGCGATATGAGCCTCAATCTCTTTTACGAGCTGTTTCTACATTTTTGAAGTCCGGTAACTTCAAAAAACTGGTTCTTTTCTGCTTGGGGTTACAATATAAGTATTGGTCTATTTGTTGAACTTCTAATGGTGGCCCCCTTGGGTCCAACAACAAGACCTACAACTCTATATGGTACCCTTACTTGAATGGTAGTCTGGCCTGGAATGCTGGAATTCGGACCAGGAGCCAATGAGCCATTCATATTGTTTTTTTGAGCTCTGATTTGCTAAAATGTTCTGCAGCAGATAAAAGCTCTCTTAGCTGCACTAACATCTTCCTTGCGCCCAGTTACAACAAAAACTGGTTCTTCACCACGAACAGGTGTTTTGATATAAGTATTGGTTTTAGCTCTAAGAGCTTTGATCTTACAACCTGAAATAAAGAAAGGCTTTCTTTTAGAAATTAAATTTTAAATTCAAAAGACAATATTTTTTATGCCAAACAACTGCTTAATTTTTACATTGCGTTTAAATAAGATAAAAATTTTTGTCAAATAAATTTATCTTCAAAAAAATTTTATATAGTTAATTTTGATTCTTAGCAGAGAAAATATTTAATTAAAACTTAAGATTATAACATAAATTATCAATAGATATTATGATTGCATGTATGTCTCTGACACAAATTTAATATTTACTTGATGGTTCAAAAATTTAATTTCAACTGCAACATTTATTAATTACCTATTAGGTTTGCACAAGAAAAAAAAAAGATCTTATTTAATTTGTTTTTTTTTTTTATTTTACTATGTTTTGATTTCACACAAGAACTAATATAAAAATGAGATGCAATGAGGAATGTAACCATAGTAAAATCAATAGTTGCATAAAATAAAGAATGTCATAAACAGTTTTTTATCACACCTTCTTAAGAATGTTTAAACATTCACATTTTATGATTAACTGCTAATTAAAAATAACATTCAGATACATTCTTAAATTATTTTGTATATCATCAAAATTTTCCTTAATCTTATAAGTAAAAAAAATAGTATATGACATATATACAAGATAAAAATATAGAAAATAAATACTGTAATACAATAAGAATGAATCAATATAGCTAATTTTTTCATAAAATATATCACATTTGAATAATTAAAGTGTTTATATTTGAAAATAAATATTAGTTCAAATCTCTTAAGAGAATTATTTTTCAAAAGGTTAATATATAAACATATTTGCATACATATTACTAAAAAAAGTTTCCATCTCAAATGATCTTAAATATTATATATTTATAATAACAGGAATAACTAATATTGAAAAAAAATTATGGCAAATACAACATATATTAGTCAATCCCAGCATTTGAAAAACATTCCATGTTATTTCAATAAAATTTTTTTAAAAATTTAATATTTAATTATACACATACAAAGACTGATTCATACAATATACTAGAAAGGAATATTTATTAATGCATCAATTTAATGAACAATAAATAAATTTAAATAACATTCCTATGTAATACAATTAATAAATTAATATCTTATTAGAAATGCAATTAATTTTTAAAAAACAAAAAAATTCATTAGTTGATTAAAATCAAAAAAATTTCTAGAACAATAAATCTCAATAACAATACAAATTATAAATAGCTATTAAATGTGAGAAGCTATTGCTTAGTTTTGAATTTAAGAAGGTTAAAAATATAAAGCAACTTAAAAATTGATCTAGAATATTAATAAAATGCGCCTAAAAATGTTAAGCGTTACAAACAAAGAAAAAAACCGCCATTTTACAAAATGCGGTGAAAACCAAAACAAAACATTCTCTCTCCACAGAAGTATATATTACTATTTTACAGTCAAATCATAGAATGATTTAAAATTACAAAATTAGAATTAGTTGACATTGATTTATAATTTTTTTTTTTCCAAAAGTAGTAATTTCTAAGAACAAAGGAAACAAAGAACAAAGGATTCGATTTTTTTTTCTTGAGATGAATCAAGCACTTCAGCAAAAATTATTTAAAATTTCAGTGTGTAAAATTACTTAATTCAGATATTGGATTCATTCAAGCAAATTTTAGTCGAATAAAATGAGTAGTTAACATATAACTGAGTTATGAAATGAAAGTTCTTTGTTCTTTCGAGTACATACGTAATGCATACCAACACAAATGCTAAGTCATATATGATATATATTTTTATTTTAAAATTTTGATCCATTGATTCAATTCATTTAAGCACTTCATATGATAAATATTTGTGAAAAATTAATACTGATTAACTGAAACTAGAAAACAGAGCGTATAATTTATTTTTCATATGATAAATATAATTGCTTATATTGTCAAAATTTTTTTTTAGATTTCTGCTATTTTATATTAACAACTGACATAAATGTATGTAATATGTTATATGAAGATTTGTGCAATGTAGCACCTGAGAAAAATACAGCGCTCTTTTTGTTCTCTGCGCATTTAACTGATGAACTGGAGGAAATCCTCAGCATCCGGTATCAATGTCACTAACAATGTTACTCACCCTGTCTTCCAACTATTTCAGCAACGTGCTCTGAACTGGGTACTGGTACATTACTCCTGTGGTATTCTGGCTTTTTTACTTCTCGATTCGATTCATAACCTCCGGAACTGTAGCCCGATTCGCTCGTTGCCTCTTTCATAATCACAAATTTCTGTGGAATATTGCTATAGAAATACAAAATAAACTAAAGAAATTTAATTCAATAAATAATTCTAATAGAAATATATGAAATAAAAATCTAAGTTGAAGGATAAAAAAGTTACACCTTCGAAAAATAAAAAATTACACTTAACGCAAAAGTTAGTTCTCTTCAATAACAGATGGTTTGTTTTGAATGAATTTTACCAATACAATGAACAAACTTCTCACAAGACAATATATTCACAAAGTAAACAAAAAATAATCCATGGTTATAGTTACATTTCCCTTTCGTCTTCTTACCACATCAAGAAAAAATAAATAAATAATTCAATATTTCTTCTAACATTATCAGCTTGAAATATCACACCCCCTGTTTACAGGGTTGTTTTTTACACCCAGACGTCTCTATGTATTTTCTGTCATCTTCTGGCCGAAAAACTCGAATAACTTTTAAAATACTAAAGATACAGCTTCAAAATTTTCATGTACAAAATAGTTATAACTATTATTTGACACTTAAACTAATTTTTGAGGATTATATTCCCTTAATAATATTTAAACTAACTTTATTAGTCAGTTAATTTAAAATTGTTAAACAATATTTCTAGAATTATCACTTCAGCTCGAAAACCCATCATTTCTTTAATCCATTTATTGGAGACTTCAACAAATAACAAATTCTCTATTAAACCAAGGATTGCAACATTGAAAATGTATCCCCAAAATAAAAGAAACAAAAAAAAATATTTAAAAATATTATAATCATATAAATTTCAAAAATTGAAAAAAATCAATTTTGATGTATTTCCTTGAACGATTTTACTTTAAATTAAAGAAAATTTTTAATTAAAACACCAGATGGCGTGGGTGGTAGTAAATATTTTTGTTTAGTTGAAAAGGATTAATTTGATTATGGTCGTAAATTTTTGAGTAGAAGATTAAAAAACAATAACTTAAAAGTTAAATAAAGATGGAACATGTAAGTCTTCACATAGTTTCTGAACCACATTGCATAGTATTACATTTTCGAGTTGCATGCATACCTATAAAGATTTCATTTTATGCATAGACAGATACATTTTTTTATGAATTTATTGTTATTCTAAGCATTGTGGCTAAAGAATTTACCATCTAATAGTTCGTTCTAGTATAAATGTAGCAAAATGGAATGATACAAATTTAATTCAAAGTATGCCTTCTAATGAAATGGTATTATAAGCATTTTAACTAAGACTTTCCTTAATTAAACAGATCTTGTGATCGTTCCTCGCCAGCCACCAATCAAATTAATCTAGATTTCAAATTTACTAAGACATAACAAAAGGTTGAAATATCTTGGTATAAATATCATTATTTCCTACTCGTTTACTATCGGTATTTATTCGTCTACTATTGGTATTTATTCGTTTACTATTGGTAATTATTCCTGGTTTACTATTGGTATTTTCTTTCATCATACAATGTTTAGAAATCAATTTGTAAAACGAAAACGTTTCCTGTTTGGTCGGGAAAAAAGTGCCTCGCAAAAATGAAAATTCTTTTCCATGTTTGTCAGGGGTTCCTGCCCCCTTCTCACGTAATGAGAGGGCGCGTTTTTCTGGGTAAGTGCAAATAAAGCAAGAGCGGCGCGCCGCATATCAAACGACCGGATATCAACTGGGGGCGCCCCATCCCCTATGCGATGAAGGGTGATCGGAGGGAGGTGGGTTCTGATGCGCGTTTCCCCCCTGCGGACTATTTTGATTTGGGAAAAAAAGCGAAAACACGAACTTCGGTTTTGCCCCTGCTCTGGGGGTTGTTTGGGAAATCGCCGATATCGTGGTGGGGAGGGGGTTGGAAGAGAAATAAAATCGATCCATACAGACAGGATGTGCGAGCTGACATATTGCAAAGCGGGGAGAAATGAGCCAAATTTCTTTTTCGACTTTCAAGTGTTTTTAAAAATATGAGAGAATATTATTTTCAGTTATTAAAAATATACATTTCTCGCCTTATTCTTATGAATAAATATTAAGTATATTCAAAAATGGTTCTATCTACTGACAAATCCGTGACCCAACGGTAATGTGCAGTTATCATGCAGGGTTTTGATCTAGTGAGGTTGTATGTGGCAATTATTGCTTTCAGAAAACGATGACACCAATAGAGTCTCGTATCGATAGTAGGTGCTTTGATGGGTGCCTCTCTTGCTTTTCACCGGTAAATGAAAGAAATAAAAATAAAACCTAAAACCATTAATAATAGCCCTCCTCGTTCTATTATTCACGGTATGTTTTAATGAATATGTTCCCGTTAAAAGTTTTAATTCGGATTTTTTCTGGATACCCTCTTAATTCAGCCCCGCAATGGCACGAGTATATGAGTTATAACAGAATTCAGGATACATGGATATAATTTAGATTAAAAATGTGCAAAATACCAGAATTATCTCACATTTATACATACTAATGCTAGAACTAAGTCAATTATATCTTATATTCAGATTAATGTCCATATAAAATTTTGTCCAGCCAAAACAAAAAATAAATAATAAAAACGCGTCATATTCGAAGGTACGAAAAAAGAAGTAAATAAAAACAAACACTAGATTAAAATGAAAAACTATATTAAATGTGAAAAGGGTATGAAAACTAAAAACCAATAATATATCCCCCGTTCTTTTATTGTCAATATGTTTATACTGAATATGTGTTTCCGTTAAAAGTTTTTATTTGAATTTTTCGCGTGGCCTTTCTTTCCTGTCTCTGCAATGGCACTGGTATATAACAGAATTACACTAACTGAAGATGATGGGGGATTCAAAATGTCGAAACACTTTCAGAATTATTTACGTCCTTTTTTGCTAATGCGACGACTAGGTCATTCTTCAAAATAAACACTAAACTTATCTAAAGTCCTTTTATACATACTACGCTATAACTGGGTCAATTATTTTCTGAAATTTAATTTATTATCCATTTAAAATTTCATCACCCAAGGAAGCCCAAATAAAAACCTAAAAATATAATTTATAAAACTTTTATCTTATCTTCGAATTATGAAAAAAAAGGAAATAAATAAAAGCAAATATTAGAGGAATAAATATATACGATAAAAACTGAAACAAAAGCAGTAAATAATTAAATAATAGCCACTGAGTTACTCTTTTTTTAAGCGTGTGGATTACAAGATTTCGTTACAGTATCTATAGAACAGACATGTGGCAAAAGCGTGTTTCTTATTGAGATTGGTTTTCATCCCAATATTTTTCTCTTGTACCCTGTTCATTGTGTCTCGCGAATATGCAGATACAGCAGAATTACATTAATTGAATATGATGAAAGGAGTTCAAAATAAACACTAGGTTATCTACGTCCTACATGCTACGCTACAACTAGAGGTCAATTATTTCTAATATTCAATTCAATATCCATTTAAAATTTCAGTCACCCAAAAACTAAAACCGAAAACTAAATAATAATAAAACATATCATACATTTAAAGTGCCTAAAAAACGTGAAAACAGATATTAG
>BPLR01007582.1:0-24329 GCA_021605095.1 Caerostris extrusa
CAGGTTCCGGTCTAGTATGACTACTACTACACCACACCACATCACACCACAACACTGTACCTAGAGCTGAGTTGCCCTTTATACAGTTTGGCGGCCTAATGGCTAATTGGCTAGCTCTCTGGCAGTTAGTATCACAGGCTTTAGGTCTCGAGTCCCAGCTGTTTTCAGTACCATGGATGTTTTTAGTTGTTTCGGAATCCACTTTAAACTGTAGGTCCCGGTCTATTACAGTTGTAGAGCGTGGCGTAGGACAACCCTACACCTTAAAAAAGAAAAACATCTCTCGCCTCGAAATCTGCCAGTAGGCAGACGGCCTTGACTCACCATGGGACTATTGCGCCATTGATGATGATGAAAATTAATCTTTGTAGATTGTTAATTATTATTAAAAATTAATTATGCATTACGTTTGAATTTATCCGACTTGGTTAATTGCCAATTTCACGCTTTATCTATGGTGGAAAACTATATACAAACTACTTTTGAAAACGAATTAAACCTACACCTGAGAATCTCACTGCTTACTAAACTATAATTTATTCTCTTTACATTTTCGGTATAAAATACAAAGTATGCTTTCCGCATCGCTAAATACCAGAGTGAACCACTCAGAAGAATTACTGATGCCACCGTTTTCTTCCCAATACTTAACTATGTGAATTTTCAGAAAGAATCGCACGTTTAATTCTACGCCTTTTTTTAATTTATTTTGTTTCTTCTTTTTTGGGGAAAAGTAAATTCAAAGAAACAATATTTTAATTGAATCAGTTCCGTTTTCAAACTCTTCCGCGTACTTAATGTACTTTTAACAATACTGTTTTCCCGCGGTTGCCAGTTTGCAAGTTTCGAGGGAAAATTCAATTAAGAAGATTCGGAACTTTTTTCTTTTTCGTTTTTATTTTTAAACGCATTTGTTTGGTATAAAAGTTTCGTACAGTTTTAAGGAATTAGATTCACTGTTTATTGCAGCAGCAGTGTTCTAATGGATGAAAATAAAATTAAAATTAAAAATGTTTTGATCATTAGGCTGTTAAATTGGGTTCACTTATCCGTGAAGTAATTTGAATTATTACTTTAAGACGGTTTTACTTATCTTCTTAAAAATGGATTGATTTTTGGATAATTTAGATTGTTCGTTGCGGAGATAACTTTATTTGTTTTTATGTGGTTATCAGTGAATTTAATTTACCGGAATTGTATGTGAAGATATTTAATTTATTTTGATACATTTTTTTATTCATTAGTCTTATTATCCATATTTTTTGAGTACAGTTGTTTAAATATTTTTTTTAAATCAATTTGTTATTAATTTACTTCGACATGCAGTTTATTATTTGTAATTATTTTTTCATTCCTTTTCGTAGTTACATTTTTGTGTTATTTTAAAAAGCAGATAACCATTTTGCAATCACTTGCCTTAAACTAAAGTAAACTATAAAATATAATCTTAAATCTTCTTTATAATAGTCAAAGAAAATTAAAAAAAAAGTATTTAAATTATAGGCAGTATAAAAACAGGATTCGAAATTCGAATGAATACTTCGTGATTTATTTTGAAGATTGATTCAATTCTTTCACTGTTACATTTCTGTATCTTTTCATAAGAAGATTTAGTTATAGTTTATTATTTTATGTATCAAGCTTAAATGTTCGAAATGCCAGATTCCTAGCTTGTGGTAACATTCGTATCCGGGGATATTTATTATCACGGAATTATTGAAAGTCCGTGAATTCCCATAATAATAAATTATTAAAAGTCCATGAAGTGACATAATAATCAATTATTGAAAGTCCATGAAATCACATAATAATACAATTATTGAAAATCCATGAAATCACATAATGCAATTATTGAAAATCCATGAAATCACATAATAATTATTTATTGAAAGTCGATGAAATCACTAATAATCAATTATAGAAAGTCCACGAAATCGCAATCCATTATTGAAAGTCCATAAAATCACATAATAATCAATTAATGAAAAACCATGAAATCACATAATAATTAATTACTGAAAGTTCACGAAATCACATAATAATCGACTACTGAAAATCCATGAAATCTATTCGTGATAGCCTTATCATCATCATCAATTATTGATAGCCTATGAAATCATATAATAATCAATTATTGAAAGTCCAGGAAATCACACAATAATCAATTATTGAAAATCCATGAAATTTCCAGGACCAAAAACTCTTTCTTTAAATCTTCACAAAAATACTGGAGTAACAAATTGAATTAAATGTCATTCTAGAACTCCTTCTTTACTGTACGGTATTCCTTAGTGGTAGTGTGAGACGAATGTCCCCTGACCCCGGCCACTGGTACTAAAAGGGACAGTCCCAAGTGTCCATTCACTCTCATGGAACGATGGATTTCGGACCTTCTGGCCCGGGAAAAAAAAGGAGGTACAAGAGGTTACGAGGAAAAATAAAAATAAAAAAAATAAAAAAAATAAATATTCCTCCAAACAAACGCACTGAGTTTTTCACTCAAGTTTATTTCAAGCGTATCGTGTAGCTCTGGCGAAAGCTAAACAGGAAGTAGTAGTTGTGTAGAGGTTAAAGGCAGAGAGGGGAAAAAAAAAAAAAAAAAAAATGGATGGTATGAGTGAGACATTTCTGTGTGCCGCTTTAATTTCTTTTCTTTCTTTTATATTTTTATTATTATCATATTCCCCCTCTCTCTTTCTTTTATTTTCGTTCTTACTTTTTGTTTTTTTTTTTTTTTTTTTTTTTTTTGCAAGTGCGAAATTGTTGGCCTGTGCTCGCTCACGAAAAAACAAAACAGCAAGAAAGAGATATGAAAAAAAAAAAAAAAAAAAACTCTAGAATAAATGAATGACATCCGAAATAGAGGAGACAGAACAACTTTTTTTTAAATGGAAATGGTACCAGAATTTTTTTTCCTTACCAAAAATTTTGTTGTAGAAGAAAATGGCCACCTGTTTTGCTCTACGCACTATTTGATATATAGGACTCTCCAAGATACTTTGGAATTGTTGTTTTATGTCTTTTTTTTCCCGTATATCTTTTTTTTTTTTTTTTTTTAAGAAATATTTTAACAAATGACAAAAATTTTGTTGAAGTAATTTTTTTTGCAATTTTGTCAGGCGATCATATTTGTCATTATGTATTATTATCAGACATTTTGTCATATTGAGTAATAATTATTACACAATTTAAACGTTCTTAACTATTACGAAAGCTAAGATAACAGGAAAAGCTTGACATCTAATAAAGTCTCATGTAAAAGAATCATAAAAATAGATATTTTAAGTTTATATTTATTATTTATTTTATTTTAAACATCAAAAACTTGGACCTCATGAAAAACATGAAGAAAAATTTCGAATTAGGCTTACTTTACATGTTACAATGAATTAAACAGCATGCCAAAAAAAAAAATTATCATATTTTTACAATAAAAAATCCAAAAACTCAAATTCAATAAACAATCCATTTTTTATTTCAATAAATATTTTTATCAATAAAATAGTCGGACATGACACGAGTCCAAAGTGTTAGAGAGTGTCCTATGTATGCAATGATTAAAAAACCACTGTCTAGACCAGTGGTAGTCAACCTGGTTCCTACCAATGACCTGGTCCAATTTTCATTGTGGCCTTAGTGATTCTGTTGGTTACTGAAGCACTTTCCTTTTTTTTTTTTTTTTTTTTAATTTAATTGATTTTTAAAATGTTGAAATAGAAGAAATTTTTAAATATTGTTTAAAAATGATTTTCATATCCAAATATGTGGAAAAATGATATTGATACTTTTCTCTACTTCATATCGTATGGAATCAATTTTAGTGCTGTTAATGATATTATAACCAAAGAAAGAAACTGCCAGAATATTTCCAAAAGAAGAACCTTTGTTTGTTCCTAACAAAAATTTATCAGATATCCAGTATTTAGATTCCCAGTATCAGCATCAAAGGATCTCATTAATAATTTAATTAATTAAATATAACTTCATCGGACTTCATGCTTGTATGCAAGCAAAGTATAAATAAAATATATATTTAATTACAGTAAGTTGTTTTATAAATATTTATTGTGCTAAACTTAATGGAAAGTGCAAATTGATAAGAAATTATTATTATACACTTTAAATTGCTGTAACTCATTTTATAAGTTTTATAAAGTAAAAGTTACTTCCTACTTTATAAATCACCAGGTCTGTTGAACCTGTGGGTGGTTAGAAAATTTTACTACTAACAGATACAAAAGTGGATGGTAGGTATAAAAGGTTGACTCCTCCTGGTCTAGACTATTTTTTAAGAAACGTTTTCCACGACTATTTTACATCAAAAAAGGAATTACAAAAACACAGAACTAATTTATTAAAACGTTAATAATAAGAAATTATCTTTTTTTTTAAATTTACAGCAAAAGAGATTTCGTAATTGTGTGCTACTTTCCAGATTTCCTAAGTGTAAATGCATTTAGCATTTGCAAAAACTGATCAATTTCATTTAGTTGTTTTTAAGTGATTATGTTTTAATTTGCAATCCTTTTGACACAAAAAAATTCATTCAAAAATCATTGATCCTGATTCTTATGTAAAACCCCAGCCCGAATCGTGACTCAGTGGCAACGCGCGCCGCTGGTGAGCATTAAGGCTCGTTCTCACCAAGGCGAGAAGATGCAAGCGAAAAATTTGACCAATCACTAGCCTCACCGCGGTCTCCTGAAACCGGTTTTGCAGTCCGCCGCTTGAGTTGCCCAACTTTCGACTCGAAGCGGTTTTTCACTGGGCGTAATGCTATTTCTGACGTTTCGCTGTGAAGGGTCGAAAAAATTTTGTCGGCTGCCTCTTGAATCTTCACGTCTCTCGCCTCGGTGGGAACGAGCCTTTTAGGACGGAGATTCAATCCACTGTCGACATTGTAGCAGACACTGTGAGACTTGATGTCCTCGATTGTTTGTGATGTTCAGCATTTTTGTCTCATGAGTCAAACTACCTAGTGGGAGTTTCCCCCATATAAAAAGCAAATGAAAGGTTGTCCCCTCTAAAATTCCTCCCTGACGGCACTGCCCCCCCTTCTTCAACGTCACGGAGCCAAGTCAGACTTCAACCTACTGGTGCTCTATCACAACAAAAGCTGCCCCTTTTCCTCCATCCATAAGACTACACGGGTTCTTGGAGATGGTCTAGATATTGTTTTCTACCAAGTGGGATAAAGAAAGAGAATCTATTCAATGTTTCTTGGCTTACTTTAAGAACAAATTTAAATATATATATCAATCGAGATTTTGAATAAAAAATTATATATATAATATATTTACAACGAATTCATTATTTTTCACTGTTTCTCTGTTTTTCATTACTTTTCATTCTGAAAGATTGATTTATCAAGAAACAAGCCAGGCGTAGCGGATAAAATTCTTTTAAATGATCATTTGCATTGTTATCATGAAGGTTGTATGGTTGCACAGAAAGATGTAAGCAAAATAAGATTGGATACAAGCCATTTCTATTCAACAAGAAATTTTACCCAGAATTTCACAACAAACACTTATTATTATTATTATTATTGTAATATTCAGCGGAATAAAGATTATTTATATCCATGAAGTTAATATATTCAGAAAAGTTTCTAGCATTAAATAATATTAAGCAGTTAAGTACAACTTATCAAAAATATTATTATCCAAGGCAAAATTGAAATTTTCAGATACATCATTCACTTATACGAAAAGTGGCATAATTGACACAAAACTTCTAATTTGCCTTTATATACTAAATTGGAAGATTTTGCGTCTGCTTATTAATTTCAGAAAAAGTGGCAATTAAAATAGCCATTAAATTATGTGTGGCATTTGTTCTTTAGTGATAGTTTTATTCTATTTGCCTTTCATTTAATTAGGTGTTTCAAGGAATAATAATACGAGAATTTTAATACTGAAGTTCGATGAATTATAATGATGATAATACGATTGATTATGATGATGATGAAGCTCTGGAAACTAATAACACATTGGCATAAAATAAATTGGTTTGTTCCAGAACAATTATAAAATTTTATTTACATTTTTAAGGATCAATAGAAATAATTGACATTAAAAATTTAACATATCAGTTTTTGTTTTAGGCAAGCGCTTTATGTATTATACACAGTTATTGCTCCTACTTACAATAATGACCAATCACAAACCTCAACGAGCCACGTCTGAGGCTTATGATTGATTCGAAGCTTTAAGTTTCGCTGTTCCTAAACTCTTTGGTATGAATGGAATATATCTATTGGCAAACTCAGACAGCGAATGGTTATTCCACCCTTCTCTCACACTGCCCTCTACGAGGAGGTATTATTCACTTTGCTATCTATATAACATCTCACTCGGTGCTATCTATGCTATCTATCATCTAGCTATGCTATCTATATGAAAACATCTGATTGTGGACTGATATGTGTTGTTTCTTATTTCGTTTAGTTAGCAGCCTAATGGCCAATTGACTAGCTCTCTGGCCAATGGTATCACAGGCTTCAGGTTCTAATCCTGGCTGTGGCGTGGATATTTGTTAGTGGTTCGGAATCCACGTTAAACTGTAGGTACCTGTCTAATTAGCCTAAAGTGTTCAAAAATGACCGTAGAGCGACAAAAAAGAAACATCTATCCCATTTCCGAGACAGTAACATCTAGATCAAGTCCATGAACCCGTGTGTTCTCAAATAACGAAAAACCTCTTCAGGACTTGAGCACAATTGGCTTCTTTGGCAATCAATGCAAGTCAAGATATGGGCAGGAGTGGTTTGAGTCGAGCTACATTTCAAGCAAAGAGGATTAACTTTAAGACTCGATACATGACGTTGGACACGAAGGACTGTTATGTTAGAATATAACTCATGTGTTTAAAGTGCTAATATTCAATGAAAGAGTTCTAACAGAATTTCTTTCCTTTTCCTCCAATTATCATACGATTAATAATAGTGCCATTGACCTATATGGAAACAGATGCAGGCCAATCATGCTGCTGGTACATAATATCTATATTAGAACGGTAGTATCCAGTGAAACAGATCCAACAATAGTTTCCTTTTCGGTGTGCCATCTCTTGTGCGAAAATAATCCATTTTCGAGTGCACCAAAGCTTAAAACCTAAATACCATCTTAATCACTTTCCTTGAAATGTGGAAGCTCTCTTTTCCCACCTCGTTGTCGTTGGCTACTGAAATGGTGGTTTTAAGTAATACATTTCTCCCGTTTTTCTGTGAAAAGGATCATTTGGAATCGATAATGGATTTGGACACGGTTCTGATTATTTTCTTTTCCGACAAACTTTCACAGTAGACGGTGCAATAGCGATTTCATTAGGATTGTATAAACTCTTGCGAAACAAAGTAATTGGCTTTTTGACAGTAATGTTACTTCAGATGCTTTAGCGGTATTGAACAGAACATTGCACACCCTGAAGGTATGTTTTGATTTTGGCAACAATAGACCTGTTTAGACTCATTGCTTTTTAGGCTTACTTCAGCCTGAGCCCGGGTATGGATATCATGAATATATGAAGGAAATTATCTAGAATTATGTTTTAGGCTCAACAAAATAGAGAGTAATTATTTATGATAGCTCAATGTGTTATACTACAGTAACAATACTATACGTAATAGGTATTTACTACTATAAATAATACGCATAGGTATTACCTATAGGTAATATAGGTCTGCTTCACTGAATACTTCCATACAATACAGTACTATAAGTAATAGAAGATTTTCTGAAATTGAAATTCATTATATTAAGGAATTTATTTATAATTTTTACGTTGAACAAATTTGGCTTAAATACATCAAAAAAGGATATTAAAACTAAGATTGCACAAAAATTAAAATCTTTATTTCTAAAAAAATATATATATATAAACAAATTATAAATTAAAATTCAGTCTTCTTTTATCTTTTGCTGTCCTTTATTTCAGTTTCAATATTGCGATAATTATTTAATAAAAAAAAAAAAAACCGAGGAAAAACTCTAGCTCAATCAACAAATTCATACGGACTTTATTAGGATCGTATAAACTCCGCGAAAGAAAGTAATTGACTTTTTGACAGTAATGTCACTTCAGATGCTTTAACGGTATTGAACAGAACATTGCACACCATGAAGGTATATTTTGATTTTGGCACCAATAGACCTGTTTGGATTCATGACTTTTAGATTTAATTCAGTCTGATCGGTATCATAAATATATAAAGCTAGGATTATGTCTTAGGTTCAACAAAATAGAGAGTAATTGTTTATAAAAGCTCAACAGGTTATACTAAAATACTTTAGTATGCTATAAAAGAGATATTTGAACACTATTACTTATAGAAGAGGTATCTGAACTCGAAATTTTTTATATTAATTATTTTATTTATAATTTTTACATTACTATTTATTTTACATTACTATTACGCCATGTTTACATAGTTCACCCTGAACTCAGTATGGGTATCATGAATATATGAAGGCTTACACCTAGAATTATGTCTTAGGTTTAACAAAATAGAAAACAATTGTTGATGATAGCTCAATATGTTGTATTAAAATAGTTTAGTATGCTATAGAAGAGGTATCTGAAGTCGAAATTCCTTATATTAAGTATTTTATTTATAATGTTTACATTGTACTAATTTGGTTCAAATACACACAAAAAAATGAGATTGCACAAAAATTAAAAATTAATTTAAAAAAAAAATACGTAAACAAATTATAAATTAAAAAGTTAATCTTGTTTTCCCCTTTTGCTGTCCCTTATGTCAGTTTCAATATTTCGATAATTATTTAATAAAATAAAACCAGGTAAAAGACAACTCAATCAAAAAAATTCAGGCGTCGTAATAAACCTTCACCAATTATTCAATCTACATTAGGAGCAATGTAAATTTTCTCATATATCACTCGCTCTCTATGCATTGAATTATCTTAAAAAAATTTCAATTCATAACACACACGCCAACAACATTATTTCAACCATTTGAAAGATTAAAATATCGTTTAATTTTTAATCCCTTCGAAAAATATCGAACGAATCAAAAAATATGAATATCTTTCCTAAACAAAATAAAAGAATTCAATTACAAATTTATAACGTGATATAATATGCTTGACCTGATATTAAAATTATGATGGATATGCCAGAAAGGCAGGTTTTTTTTCACTTTTAAATATGAATGAATCATATAATTAGCTAGGATTTTGTGAGATTTTTTTTTTTTTTTTTTTTTTTTTTTTGTATAATTATTGCTTTGAGGAAAATCTGTTTTGATCATGTTATATTTTATTTCAAACATTATCCTTTTTATTTTTAAAATAAATGGAAAGATTGATGTATGTAATTTCATGAACATTCTATAATTTCATTAAATCATAGAATTTTTTCAAAATTCTATCATTTTATGAAAAAAATTCATTTATTGTTTTAAAAAGTAGAATAATTCTAAAGTAATAGCACTTTAAAAATAAGTAAATAAAATAATATTTTTAAAGGAAAAGTATGCAAGATTAATTCTAATAATCCATCCATTTTAAATGTAATCGCATCTATTATAAAATCGTAAATAAGACATAAAATCTAAACAATAAGCAGATCGTCTTCAGATAGAGCTTCGAAATGAATTGTAAGTTCATAATCAATTCCCTCCAATTTTTTAATACATTTCAATACATATAGAATAAATAGCCACACCTAAGCGCACTCTATGTTGCGCGCTTTATGTTATAAAACACAGAGCGCGCTTAGGTGTTGCCAGTTGGAAGTTAACATGCTCGTCACGTGATAGGTGTATATTTCAGGAACCCGTTTGGTTATTTTGCATTAATTTTTACAGGGTTGCTTTATTTACTTTGCGTTGTGTAAATGAGGCTTTGTTTATGCTTTTGTCGAGAGATTTGTGAAGGGAGAACTATTTTTTTTTTCATATATATTTATTTGAATGAATATATATTATTTCAAAAGCCATTTTATTGAATATGCGTAGTTAAGTTTGCATCATGGCTTGTATTAAAATATAGCTTGTTAGATAGATCATTTTTATTTTGATCAATAACTATGATACTCTTCAATTGATCAGAAATAATTTAAACCAATTTATAACCAGTTTTAGGCATATGTCTCAGGGTTTTGTTGCATAATATATTAGATAGTAGTTTAGCGACTATTTATAAGAAATATATAAATATAAGATATATATATATATATAACTGTCTTTTCTAAGGAAATACATGGGAGGGGAAGGACCTAAGAGGGGATGCAATGCCGACTCTAGTACGAAAAAGACGAAAAGAAAAGAGGTTTTTTTTTTCTTTAATCGGGAAACTCTATTTCGTTACTATTCCATGGTTATTTCATACTTCCAAAACTGTTAACTCCATAGTGACTGATTGCTCACAGGATTTATTTATTCTTAAGTTTGCATATGTAAAAATTAGAAAGCGTTATTTTTTTATTAACAAAAATTTTTGATTCCCATGTTGATTTAAGAGATTTGATACTGGTATGGCAGATGTGTATAGATTCAGAATTAAAAGCTTTTGAAGAGTTAAAAATACTACCAAATGGTAATTTCAGATCGCTGCTTTATGTAACTTTTATTAATATATATAGCACTGTCAGATTGGGCCTGAATGGCCGAGTGACAGCGTTCTGGCGCTCGGTGCCACAGGTTTTCAGGTTCGAGTCCTGGCGGTGCCATGGAAGTTAGCTGTTGTTCGGAATCCACTGTAGTTTTAAACTGTAGTTTATTCAGTCTTCAGCCCTCGTGGTTTCTCGCTAAAGTGAAGCTACATATTACCTTTAGCCATGGACCTGTCGCCTGCGACGGGTTCTTTTGGACCTGGTGTAGGCTTAACTGCAGTCATAAAAGAGTTATGTTATTAATGACGTTAACAACAGTCATAACGTCAATGACGTTATGTTATTAATGACGTAATTATTGACGACATTATTAATGACGTAAAATTAATTATGATGTCATTATGACGTCATAATGAGTTAATAGAAAAACAAATTACGTATGATTAAGTAAGCATGAAGTTAATAGAATAAAAAAAATTTCTCATGAAGAACATTCTTTCATAAAACTGAATTATATTTGATCAATTTAAATGAAAACTCTATATTGGCAGCCAATGTAAACTTCTGCTTCGTCAAAGTGTTTCCAAAAGGCAGTGAATGCCCGATTCATCAGGAATCCGCTGACACACGCCGTTGGTGAGAGATGGCTCCCAGTGTATACATATATCCCCTCACTGTCCCTTCCCTCAAACGATCGATTTTGCTGACATGGAATAATTCGAAGCGTCCATGCATCCTGATCTGATGCCATTCATTTCACTGTCGCATCATTGGTCTCTTAAGTTAAAATTTATCATCGTCATTGCCGTGAATTCGCTGAACACACGCAAATATCGCTGCGTCATTAGGAAATTCCGACAAAGGAGCTTACCAATGGTTAAAACAGGTTGAGAAATACTATTTTTGGGTTTCCTATAATTCTGTACAAATGCAAATTCTACTGTAGTATTAGTATACTTAGACGGAAAGGAGGAAAATGCGTTTGATATTTAAAGGAGGAAATATATCGTGTTTCTTTGGAAGGTCAATTGAAGGTGTAAGTTTTATTTTATTGGGCAGTTTTTGTTTATATTATTTGACACTAAAGAAAATTATTACGACACTAAAGAAATGTTTGTTAAGAGAAAGAGTTTGTAAAGAAAATGTTTTAAAGTAAATTTTCCGGGATTACACCTTATTTTGTCAGAACTGAATTTTTAATTTTATTTTTAGGATTTGATTTTGTATTTTTCTAAATAATTTTAATTTTATCATGTGCGTTGTAGCATTTCTTTTCTCACGAGAAGAGTTTTTGCAATTCATTCGCGGGATAGAAGAATGCTATTTGGCAAAAATATAATAAACCGGTCACTCAAATTTGACAGCAGTTATATTACATGCAATTAAAGTTTTGTACTAATGAGAACAACCTGTCACTCAAATCTGATACCAGATATTCGGTATCATGTATAATGAAATTAGCGAATGTCTGTGCGATCTTCGCAGGTCGAAACATCTATAGATTGAATATGATATACTATGAGTTGTTCCATCGTGATTGCTGATAGACCACGAATTGAGAAATGTCTACTCCAATGAGAAGCGAGGTGCTTTGTGAATCGGATGCAGTTTATAAACATTAACATATTCCTGTGACTATTGAACCTAGCTGATATTCTTGTAATAAGGAGACTAGCATTTAATATATGGCTTATAAAGGAACAATGAACTATCACAAAATGGAAAGTTCATTCATTATTGCTGTATTTTAGATATTAACAATTTTCAATTATAAAAGGGCATATAGCTATTGTGTTTCCTTATTCCTATTTATAATTATAACATAAGCATTGATTCTTTGTTTTGCAATCCAAACAAATCTAAACTTCATGGTTCAACCAGTGATTCTACCGCTAGGCACTTCAGTCATCATCATTACATCCATCCAGATACACATAAACATAAGCTTCACTTCTTTGTTTTGCAATTCCAAATGTAAATTTCATGGTTCAATCAGTGATTCTACTACTCGCATAAACAATTTCCTCACATAAACCATTTCGCATGACTAGTCTGATTTGGAGACAGACGGAAAGCGATGCAATTTTTGTGAATACAGTCATCATTTCTAAACATACTATTACGCATAAACATAAGCTTTGATCCTTTGTTTTGCAATCCAAACAAATGTAAACTTCATGGTTTTCAAAACTTAATTTGGTAAACTTCACTCGCATAAGCAATTTCCTCAACTAATATCGCATGACTAGTCTGATTTGGAGACAGAGGAAAAGCGAAACAACACGCTTGAATAAAAACATAACGCCTCTATGAAGAAAGTGCGGGAATTGAGAATTTAATTGGAACGCAAATACGGAATGAAACGGAGAGTGTTACAAAAAGTTTGAAGAATCACTGTTGTAAATTGTAATTTTTATGAATACAGGCAACATCTTTACTAAACATCCAAAATACATATAAACATTAGCTTCTATTCTTTGTTTTGCAATCCAAACAAATGTAAACTTCATGGTTCAATCAATGATTCTACTCCTCCCATAAATAATTTCGCATGACGAGTCTGATTTGGAGACAGAGGGAAAGCGAGGCAATTTTTGCGAATACAGTCAACATCATTTCTAAACATCCTAATACACATAAGTCATCGTTACATCCATTCAAATACACATAAACATAGGCTTCGATTCTTTCTTTTGCATTCCAAACAAACGGACAAACAAACTTCATGGACAAAACCAAACAAATAAATTTCGTGGTTCAACCAGTGATAACTACTCGCATAAACAATTTCCTCAACTAATTTCGCATGACTAGTCTGATTTGGAGACAGAGAAAAAGCGAAACAACACGCTTGAATAAAAATATAACGCCTTTATAAAGAAAATGCGGGAGTTGAGAATTTAATTGGAACACAAATAATTGAATGAAACTGCAGGCGTTGTATTTTTTCACAATTTTTTCCATACCGTATTGGTGCATCGCGTGAGCCATCTGCTTTCGCGTGATATTATGCCGAACGATAAAAACTCGCGATAATCGTAAACTAAATAGAAATTAGTATTCGATTTAATTTTATTTTCCCGCGTTTTTTTCTCCTTCCTTCCTGATGAACGGTGAAAATCTGCTGTTAATTACTTTACACGATAGGTAATGGAGGAAAAATATACCTCGTCAGTCTTTTTATCTTTATCAAATCTCGTATTTTATGTGTTTTATTTTGTTTGTTCGCGACCCTGTATTTTCAATATAATAAGTGTTATTATGCGACGGTATTATATTGCATGCAGTGTTATCTTAAGCTAATGATAAAATTCGATGAAAGTATGGTTAAATACCACTTATACTTCATTTGATGATATCAGGACGAATCAAAAGATCATTAATTTTTATTTTGAATATTGCAAATCTATTTTATCTTTCCTTTTTTTTTTATCATTTCTTTAACGATAACATTAATTGCTTATGAAATTTCTATAATAATCAGTTGTTATATGGAATATCAGTCAATATTTTAGAAATCTAATTAATAAAAGCAATTATGATATAAAAGCAAAAAGCATAAAATTTACTTTGAAGATAGATAAAACAATTGACAGATAAGATTGACAAAGTTGAAAGAATAACATAAAGAGATAATATAATAATACATGTACAATATAATAACGTTTTATGCCATTCTTTATCAAATTTTAAGGCTTTTTTGAAAACTTGTTTTCTCCAATTCAATCAACAATTGTTTTCAATTAAAACTTTAGTTAAAATGAAATTAGTGAAAATAAAAAGGACAACTCAGCTCTAGGCACAGTGATGTGGTGTTCCTAGAGCTGAGTTGCCCCTTTACAGTTTGGGAATGATGTGAGTGAGAAGTCTGATTGGACTCTGTGACGCTTTACAGTCATATGAGATCAGCACCTATTAAAGTGCGTTAAAGTGGCATTTTAGGTTTAACCTGCGTTAAAGTGGGATTTCGAACCACTAATAAACATCCATGTCACCGCTAGTCACCGCAACTCTAAACATTGAAGAATCGGCTGATGTTTCTCATAAACACACAGTAAATAAACTTAAGGTGCGATTCATTTTATTATTTATGACATTAATTATTTCTGTAATATTTGCCTTAACTATAATAGAATATTTCCAAGAAATTTGTATGTAGTACGCCTACAATTATTTATAGGATTTACTAGGATAAGGATTAGGATTTATTTATTAGTATAAGGACAATTTGTAAGATTTAAATAAGCCCAGACTACATTTTAAAAGTTTGAGAATCACTGCAGTAAATTGTAATTTTTGAGAACACAGTCAACATCATTATAAACATCCAAAATAATAATAACCATACATTTCTGATAAAATTCAGAAATGTATGTTTAAATACCACTTTTACTTCATTTGATGATAACAGGAAAGAATCAAAAGATCATTAATTATTATTTTGAATATTGCAAATCTATTTTATATTTCCTTTTTTATCATTTCATTAAAGATAAAATGAATTGCTTATGAAATTTCTGTAATAATCGGTGGTAATATGGAATAAGTCAATATTTTAGAAATCTAATTACTAAAACTAATTACGATATCACAGCAAAAGCATAACATATACTTTGAAGATAAGTCAATTGACAAAGTTCAACGAATGACATAAGAAGCTCACAATATAATACACAAAATAATAACGTGTTATGTCATTCTTTATAAAGTTTTTAAGGATTATTTTGAAAACACGTCCTTTCCAATTAAATCACTAATTGTTTTTAATTAAAACTTTATGTAAAATTAAATCAGTGGAAATAGTAAAAATGGTAAATGCAGATTTACAATTGAAAAGTAAAAAAGTTATTTTTGGGTGGATTTTGCCTTTTTTTCCATACATTTACAGTACAATAATACAGTAAATTTAACAGTAATAAAATATAAATATTAAATATTAATAATAAATACATAATAAAAATATTTACAGTACAGTAATAAAAATATTTACAGTAAAATATATATATATATATTTTTATAGTTTAGTTTTGATTTTTGTAGTTTATAGTTTAGTTTTAATTTTTGTAGTTTATAGTTTAGTTTTAATTTTTTGTAGTTTATAGTTTAGTTTTAATTTTTAGTAGTTTATAGTTTGTGTTTTTAATTTTAGATAGTTTAATTTTAATTTTAGACGTGGTTTGTTTTTAATTTTAAAGATATAATTTCCATAATTAATACTAATATAATATAATTTCATATAAGGAATATATATTGTAACGTCTAACCTATACTAAATTTATAACGACTTCAAAAAGTGGGACACTTTCAGGTTGATGGAATACTTTAATTTTTATCTACAAGCATTATACTATATATATATATGTACAGGAATCTGGATTATTACAAAATTATTTATTTATTTATTTATTTTTCTAACGTAGTTGGCAAACACTTAGACAATTGTTTTGGATGCCTTAAGGCAAGCGCTGCACAGACGTTACTCACTTTGCATTACCCAGGGGGCGCGTGTAACTTGAAGATATTAAGCCACGGACTCGGAGTAACAATGCCCCCGAAACGTTCTACGATCATTTAGACCGGGACCTATGGTTTAAAGTGGATTTCTTATCACTACAAACATCCATAGCACCGCCGGGGCTCGAACCCGAAACATGTGGTACCTACCGCCTAGCCACTAGGCCATTCAGGCCCCTATTACAAAATTGTTTACGAAAAAATGAAAATTAGAGATATAAATTTAATTCACATGTGCAGTTTACCCAACGACGTAGATTTTCAGAGTTTTCGAGTCTGCGACGAATCTAATGCGTCAGGGCAGCTGTAATGCACCCGAGGCAGACCTTAATTGTTACACGGTGTGATACACGCGTATAACTGCAAGGGCTTCGCTTTGTAAACAGGCTGAATCTTCGGCCTGTTCAGTCACTTCACAGAAATCAAGTAACATAAAAACAAAAAACTTTTTTTGAAGTAAATTCCTACTTTTCTTCACTATATTGCAGAAAAGTCCTTTACAAATAAAGTTGAAATTTTCCTCTTACATCTGGCGCCATCTATTATTAGATACATGCAATTGAAATCTAAAAAAAACCTAAAATTAATTAATTAAATTTAATGAATGAATTAATGTTTGAAAAAAACTGTATCAACATCCAGTGTCATCCACTGCAAGTTTAAAAAAATGTATCTGAACTTGAGTGGATAAAAAAAAATGTATTTTAGTAACCATGGAAAGTTTGAACAAGATATATATAGGGAGAATGGGAGCTAATAGAAGGAATTGAAAAGAAGCAACACTTTTTGTCGACTCGTCACAGAATACTCTTCCTCTCCTTCTCCAAAAACCTCCCTTTAAGAAAATCCGTCAAGAACGGTTAGTTAACTTCACTTTTCATTGGATTGGACACTTCCTCAGCCCATGGTCTATCCTCGATCCCGACGCATCAACTTATGACGTAGTTCATATCCTATTTGTATTTTTTTCGACATGTGAAGGTCGAACAGACAATCGCTAATTTCATGATGTATCATTATTCACAGGACTGCTTATCTGCCGTCAGACTTCAGTGACAGGTTATTGTTATGGACTTATGTTATATACATTCCTTTGCCCTTAGAACCGAAACTCTATATCTTTTTCGTGGGAAAAAAGCTACAATATATTCATACATATATGCACATATACATACATAAATACATATATGCACATATACATACATATAATATATATATATACGTCTCGGCCTATTCGAAACTTACAATGAATTCAAGAAGAAGGCCAAGAATATGGATATATATATATATATATATATATATATATATATATATAAAAACAAGTAATATAAAAAAAAATTTTAAAAGTCAATTCCTACTTTTTTTCACTATATTGCGAAAAGTCCTTTATAAATCATTTTCACTCATTTTTTAAGTTTATCTGGAGCAATCTATTGGTAGATATAAACAACTTAAATCTAAAAAAAACTAAAATTAATTAATTAAATTTAATTACTGAATTAATATTTGGAAAAACAGTATTAACATCCAGTGTCATCCACTACAAATTCAAAAAAAAAAAAATGTATTTGAACTTGAGTGGATGAATAAAAAGTATTTTATGAACGATTGAAAATTTTAACAAGATATGTATATGGAGAGTGTGAGCTAATAGAAGGAATTGAATAACGATTTGATGCGGATATCTGTCTAATCAATAAATAATATAAAAATAATGCATTTTATTATGTTTTTATCGGAAATAGTGAATTGCATTTGGAATAAATTTCTGTCGAATTATTAACAGCGATCATCGTGACGTCACACATGGTGAAAAAATCGCGCTGTTGGTAGAAATAAGAATAAAAATCTCATATCATTTCCTGCTTTCAACCAATTTCTTTTTTTTTTTTTTTTCTATATCATTTCCTGTCTTGCTGCTGTAGCTTTTTTTTCCAGGACAATAAAATTGTTTGTGTCCTGAAAATTGTTACATGTTTAAATTGACATTTAAAATCTATTGCAGGATATGCGCAAGCTAAGGGCAATAAGAATAATATCTTTTCAATGAAGAAATACGTCATTCATTGAAGAAATTCGTCATGAAATCAATCTTATATGAGTAAAATACTCAGTTACTTCGAACAATAAACAAGTATTCTTTAAGACTTCATTGAAAAATTCCTTTATTCCTTCACTGCAAAATGAATCACGCAGGAATAAATCACACCATTCTCTTCACACAGAAGCGAGTCATACAGAATCGTAAATTCAAAATATTTCCCCTTAAAAGCAACATCTTATTTTATTATCGCCATCTTATCTTATTACCAAAATTATTTTACATCTTACTTCTTAAAATGTTCTTGTAATTCTCTAGTAAGCTCAAAGAATTTGAAATCACTTTTTGAGATTTATTCTTTTTTAAGCCTAATCCTTTTCTAAGAAAGCGTGAATGTAATCCCATTTACTACTTAAGAGATCAAAGCGCTATTCTTGTATTCTCACAGAAGTAAAAAGATCCATCAAGCAGTTGTTAAAATCACAGAAACGTACGAATTACATAAGTGAATTCTTTTAGTACATATAAAAGCTAGCCTGCTATCATACTGTGAAATACAGAATGATTCAGAATTTCGGAATTATTTTGTCATTCCAAAGATACTTGCAACCAAGATTATCCAGTTAAAGGAATTTTCTTCTTGAAGCGCAACAGCCCCATGGTGGACCATGGCCATTTGCCTACTGGCGGATTTCGAGTGAGGAGATGTTTTCTTTTTTAAGGCATAGGGTTACGATCTACGTTCCACAGTTATAATAGAGCGACCTGGTGACCAAGTGGCTAGTGCTCTGGCCTTTGGTATCCCAAGCTTCAGGTTCGAATCCTGGGGGTGGCATGGATGTTTGTGAGTGGTTCGGAATCCACTTTTTAAACTGTAGGTCCCGGTCTGTTTAACCCAAAGTGTGCATAAGATGACTGTAGAGCGACCAACCAAACCAAACCACAGTCATAATAGACCGGGAGCCAGATGGCCGAGTATCTGGCGCTCGATGTTACAGGTTTCGGGTTCGAGTGCCAGGGCTGCTTTGGATGTTTCTAGTTTGCCGTAGGTCCCGGTCTTATATGACCGCAGAGCATCACAGAGCCCAATCAGAATTCTAACCCACATCATTCCCAAACTTTAAAGAGGCAACTCATCTCCAGGCACAATGATGTGATGTGGTAGTAGTATTAGTCATATTAGGCCGGAACCTACTTTTAAAGTATATTCCGAACCCTACAACATCCATGGCACGTCCGGGACCCGAAGTCGAAGCCTTCAGGCCCCAAAGGAATTTTAGTTTTGATAATTTTATAAAAAATAGAATTAAAAATGTGAGATTTTAAATAACTCTCATTACATAATGCAAAAATGATATAAAAAAGCAATGATTCTTATCCGAGATATCCCAAAATATTTTTCTGATTTATTAACATTTATATTTAAGAATGTGATTATAAATCATTTTCACTCATTTTTTTAAGTTTATCTGGAGCAATCTATTGGTAGATATAAACAACTTAAATCTAAAAAAACTAAAATTAATTAATTAAATTTAATTACTGAATTAATATTTGAAAAACAGTATTAACATCAGTGTCATCCACTACAAATTCAAAAAAGAAAATGTATTTGAACTTGAGTGGATGAATAAAAAGTATTTTATGAACGATTGAAAATTTTAACAAGATATGTATATGGAGAGTGTGAGCTAATAGAAGGAATTGAATAACGATTTGATGCGGATATCTGTCTAATCAATAAATAATATAAAAATAATGCATTTTATTATGTTTTTATCGGAAATAGTGAATTGCATTTGGAATAAATTTCTGTCGAATTATTAACAGCGATCATCGTGACGTCACACATGGTGAAAAAATCGCTGTTGGTAGAAATAAGAATAAAAATCTCATATCATTTCCTGCTTTCAACCAATTTCTTTTTTTTTTTCTATATCATTTCCTGTCTTGCTGCTGTAGCTTTTTTTTTTTCCAGGACAATAAAATTGTTTGTGTCCTGGAAAATTGTTACATGTTTAAATTGACATTTAAAATCTATTGCACGATATGCGCAAGCTATGGGCAATAAGAATAATGTCTTTTCAATGAAGAAATACGTCATTCATTGAAGAAATTCGTCATGAAATCAATCTTATATGAGTAAAATACTCAGTTACTTCAAACAATATTCTTTAAGACTTCATTGAAAAATTACTTTATTCCTTCACTGCAAAATGAATCACGCAGGAATAAATCACACCATTCTCTTCACACAGAAGCGAGTCATACAGAATCGTAAATTCAAAAATATTTCCCCTTAAAAGCAACATCTTATTTTATTATCGCCATCTTATCTTATTACCAAAATTATTTTTACATCTTACTTCTTAAAATGTTCTTGTAATTCTCTAGTAAGCTCAAAGAATTTGAAATCACTTTTTGAGATTTATTCCTTTTAAGCCTAATCCTTTTCTAAGAAAGCGTGAATGTAATCCCATTTACTACTTAAGAGATCAAAAAGCGCTATTCTTGTATTCTCACAGAAGTAAAAGATCCATCAAGCAGTTGTTAAAATCACAGAAACGTACGAATTACATAAGTGAATTCTTTTAGTACATATAAAAGCTAGCCTGCTATCATACTGTGAAATACAAGAATGATTCAGAATTTCGGAATTATTTTGTCATTCCAAAGATACTTGCAACCAAGATTATCCAGTTAAAGGAATTTTCTTCTTGAAGCGCAACAGCCCCATGGTGGACCATGGCCATTTGCTTACTGGCGGATTTCGAGTGAGGAGATGTTTTCTTTTTTAAGGGATAGGGTTACGATCTACGTTCCACAGTTATAATAGAGCGACCTGGTGACCAAGTGGCTAGCGCTCTGGCCTTTGGTATCCCAAGCTTCAGGTTCGAATCCTGGGGGTGGCATGGATGTTTGGGAGTGGTTCGGAATCCACTTTAAACTGTAGGTCGCGGTCTGTTTAACCCAAAGTGTGCATAAGATGACTGTAGAGCGACCAACCAAACCAAACCACAATCATAATAGACCGGGAGCCAGATGGCCGAGTATCTGGCGCTCGATGTTACAGGTTTCGGGTTCGAGTGCCAGGGCTGCTTTATGGATGTTTCTAGTTTGCCGTAGGTCCTGGTCTCATATGACAGCAGAGCATCACAGAGCTCAATCAAATTCTCACCCACATCATTCCCAAACTTTAAAGAGGCAACTCATCTCTAGGCACAATGATGTGATGTGGTAGTAGTATTAGCCATATTAGGCCGGAACCTACTTTTAAAGTGTATTCCGAAACCCTACAACATCCATGGCACGTCCGGGACCCGAAGTCGAAGCTTTCAGTCCCCAAAGGAATTTTAGTTTTGATAATTTTGTAAAAAATAGAATTAAAAATGTGAGATTTTAAATAACTCTCATTACATAATGCAAAATATAATAAAAAAGCAATGATTCTTATCCGAGATATCCCAAAAAATATTTTCTGATTTATTAACATTTATATTTAAGAATGTGATTAATTTGGAAAATAAATTTAAAAAATAATAATGCAATATATACGCACGTAACATACATCGAATATATGTAGTTTAATAAACTCGATGAAATTGATTTAAAAACTTTAAAATAAAAAGAATGTTGCCGATTTGCAAAAATTATTATTTGAACTCTATTTAGACTTATACTCAAGATAATGATTTGACCGTTTTCTTACTGATTTTTTGCACAATGGGAAAAATATTTACTAACTCTTCCTATGAATGTAGAAAGTGAAGCGAAATCATTTTCGAAATTAAAAAATTATTTTACTCTCAAGAATGCCAAACATTGCCTGTTAAATTTGTCAGTGATGTGGGGTATGCTGTAAATGTTAATGATATTGTAACTAATTAACTAATTTACTACCTGGCACTAGAGTCCATGTTGGACCGTGGCAGTCTACCTACTGGCAGATCCCGAAAAGGAGATAGATTTCTTTAAACGGGGGTAGGGTATCAATCCTCTACGCCCAACAGTCATATTAGACAGAACTACTGTTTAAAGTAGATTCTGTATCATTACAAACATCTATGGTGCCACCCGGATTCGAACCCAAACCATGCTTTTTGTACCTAAATTTGTTTTTTTTTTTTTTTTTCTTATCACACTTGGTAGATAGCAACATCTGGAGTGAACTATGAACCTGAGTGTCTAAATCTATGAAGCTGTGTGTTCTAATAGAAACATGGGAAGGGGGGGGCAACTTCTTTTGTGATGAAGCACCTGTAGGTAAAAGTCTAACTTGGCTCCATGTCGCTGAAGAAGGAGAACTTTTAGGGAGAACTACCCCGTATTTGAGTGTCGTAGGGGGAGGGAATACTGGAAAACTCCCACCAGGTAGTACGACTCACGAGACAAGGTGCTGAACATCCCAAACACAATCGAGGCTCTCGTTTTTTGCAACAGTGTCTACAACAAAGTCGCCGGTGGATTGAACCTCTTTCTAATGTTCACTAGCGGGCGTGTTGCCATTGAGCCACGAGTTTATTTCTGCTAAGTATCGGAAGATAAATTTATGATTATGCAATAGTAATTTTTTCGTCTCTATTATTAATAAAACATTAAATACATATAGCATAGCATAGCATTTTTGAGGGGAAAAGTGCTGATTAAAATTTGTATAATATCGCTGATTGTTCTCTCTCTGACCTTGTACTGATGTTTCTTTTCACTTCCAATTGATATATTTATGAGTTTTAAAAAGGGTTAATCTGTGAATACTGTTCACGTTAAATAACGCAGGTAACAACGAAAACATCATCATCTTTAGTGTCTACCCTAGTGAAAAGATTATTACTTGCAGGTGATATATTCATGACTGTCTACGTCTAAAGTGAGACAGTTTGACAGACCTTCCACTAAAATGATGGGCACTTTCTAAGCGGATTCACTCGTATTTTTTTAGCTGTCTAAGTCTTTAATGATATGATAGATGGCATTTTTAAGGCATTAAAACTCGGAATTAGTATTCTGTATGGTTGTGGATTTTCGCTAAAACAAGTTCTTTGCTGTCCAGAATTGCTTTACTAAAAGGACAGCGATTGTTGTTAGATTTGTTGTTGTTGTTGTTGCTGCTGTGTGAAAAATAAGGTACATAAAAGCCTTGAGAAAATTAATTCAAAATCCACATTTACTACTGCGAACCGATATTTTAAGTGCACTTGTTTTAATAAAAAGAGAAGTCTAGGTGTAATTTACGACAACGGGTTGAACGTGACATGGATTTGAATGTGAGACAGTTTGACAGACATTTTGCTAAACGATGGGCAAATTTAAAGTGGATTCACTCTTATTTTCAGATCCTAGTATATTATGATTGCAAGTCTATTCTTTTATGAACGTCCGTTACATTTTACAATAATGTATAGTACGTTCATAGAATTTTTCAACCGATCGCTCCTAAATTTTAACATTTGCATAATTTCATAATATTTATTCATTGGAGCTTTAGAGTTAACATTGTTCAATACAGCATTTTATTAAGCGATAACCATGAGGGGTTGAGAAGTGAGGTTACAGACAAAAAATTATAGAAGTATCGATAGTTACCAAGTATTATCGATAGTTATAAAGTAATATTATCAATAGTAATCGAAATATTGATAGTTATCGCTATTATCGATAATTACCGAAGCATCGATAGTTATAAAAGTAACCAATACCGATTTTTATCAATCTATCGATAATTCACAAATATTATTGATAGATATCTAAGTATTGATATCAAATATTATCAATACCGAAGTATCGATAGTTTTCAAATATCGATAATTATTGAATAATTGATATTTATCAATATATCGATAGTTCACAAATTATTGATAGCTATCTAAGTATTGATATCAAATATTATCGATAGTTATGGAGGTATCAATAGTTCTCAAATGTTATTGTTCTAATAGATATCGAAGTATGGTCTTGGATCTAAGGCAAGCCTGAAATATTGAGGGGGCTCGCGTGTAATCGGATCGAAGCCCCTATCTGTGTTAGATAAGAAGAAAAACAACAATATGAATGAGGATAATGGGAAAATGCTAGAAAAGAAGAAACCTAGCGGTTTTTGTAAAGAATATTCCCATCTATTACAAGCACAGTTGTCCAACTAGTAGAATGTACTAGTAGAAATGTGTGGTTCAAGGAGTATAAGTCTTGTTTTATCACT